>OLKM01001149.1:9561-146043 GCA_900291075.1 Melanogrammus aeglefinus | reverse complement strand
GGGACATCAAGAGGTTACACAAAGAATGCTAAGGGAGAAAGTATAAAGAATATTCTTGATGTGGAATATGCGACAAGAACGGGGAATTTGTAACTAACTAAAAAAGGCTGAAGGAAGAGAGAGAGAGAGAGAGAGAGAGAGAGAGAGAGAGAGAGAGAGAGAGAGAGAGAGAGAGAGAGAGAGAGAGAGAGAGAGAGAGAGAGAGAGAGAGAGAGAGAGAGAGACAGAGACAGAGACAGAGAATTAGTGTAGATGGATACAGCAGACAGACAGACAGACAGACAGTCAGAGATACACACACAGACAGACAGACAGAGAACTAGAAAGATGGAGAGTAGAAGAGAGCCGTAGGAGCAAATCAAAACAGTTAGCGGAGGGTTGGCAAAGCAGAGAGGGCCCCGCCACGGGAAGACCATCTGGGACCCAAATATAGGTCCTGGAAGGGCTGCAGTACCAGGCCTCTGAGGAGCAGGAAGAGGAGACCATAGTGGGGAGAGGAGGGGAGAGGGAGAGGGGAGGAGGCCACTTGAAGACCAAACAGAGAGCCAGATGAGGATGAGACATATTGCAGATCATGTCCTTTGTTTCCAGAGACGTTTGACACCTGTATGATCCGTTGCTCAGCGACCGACATACAAGGGAACCTCGGATGCCCCCCAACGGTTCCTCAGCTCTGGGCCCCAGCACGTCCCACCCACAGCTTGTACGGCGACGCGATCTGCAACCTACGCGGTCACTTCCTGTGAACCAACTCCCCCTGCTGCTGCGTCTTCATCTCCACCACTTCCATCACCTCTGTCCAATTGCAGAGGAGGGAGTGATCCCCTTCTCCATCACATCAGACCACCGAGTCCTGATGGAGCTGCCCCCACCTCCGTCCCTGGACAACCCCCCCCCCCCCCCCACCTCTCGACCCGTTCCCCCTCCCCCAGCGCACCACCCACTTCCTCTATGACTTCCCGTCACCACGCAACACATATGCATATTTCATGGCAGGATTCAGCGATGGGTAAGTGGTGGCAGGATATGGCTGGGCGACGCATGAATAAATCAAAGGGGTGGATGCAACTTGAGCTGAATCGGGGTGGATTCCCAATTAGTCCAGGCAGACCATCGCGAAAAATTCAAAGGCATAACTGGACGCACTTGAATCCAGTTTTTAGGATCGGGTGAGTCTGTGTGACTCGGATCAAAACCCAAAAATTACAAACAAATCAAACCACCATGATACCAGGGTTATTATTTGTTCTATATTATCTCATCGGATATTAAAGGAAGTGCTTTCATTACTCGCGTCATTTGAGAAAATCAGCCCCTGCTGTTTCTGGGCTCATTTGGTTGTCACGATGGCCTTCTCCGTTTTTCAGGGCGATGGGGCCGGGCTGGCATCAGCTGGCTGTGGCAGTTCATTAGGCCCCCGTTCAAAGCACCAAAGAGGCCCCCTGAAGATCTAGTGCTGGCGGGGAACCGCGCTGTCACAACACCCGAACTGAGCCGCGGCAGACGAGAGCACCGTTGTCTTGCTTCCCTCTCTGACATTACGAAGATAGGATCCGGCGTTTGGCGGTTTGGGGGTTTGGGGGTTTGGCGGTTTGGCGGTTTGGGGGTTTGACGGTTTGGCGGTTTGACTGTTTGGCGGTTTGGCGGTTTGGCGGTTTGGCGGTTTGGCGGTTTGGCGGTTTGGCGGTTTGGCGGTTTGGCGGTTTGGCGGTTTGGCGGTTTGGCGGTTTGGCGGTTTGGCGGTTTGGCGGTGACACCGCAGAGGACCCGAGCGTCACGCTCCTGTGCCGTCAGGTGATGATGATGTGGGCAGCGTGAGCCGTGAGCCGGACCACCTGATGGGCGGCACGTGGCTCAGGAGGTAGAGCGGGTCAGAAGGTTGCTAGTTCTATTCTCTGGCTCCTCCTAGATGAGTGTTGCGGTGCTCCTGAGAGGGACACCTCACTCTAACTGTCGCCTTGCATGGCTGACACTGCCGTCGTTGTGTGAACATGTGCATGAATGGGCGAATGTTAAGCAATATTGAAAAGCGCTTTGAATTTGACTGGTTAGAAAAGCGCTGCATAAATGCAGTCCATTTACCATTTATGAAAGGCCTCTGTGGGACCAGCCTTTCCGGACCGTCCTGTGGTGTCCGGGAGTGTGACCGGCCCAACTGTCATCCTGCTAAACCAGCTTGGGTCCTGTTCTTCTCCTGAAGTCTTGTCATCCTCTGCCAGCCAATCTCGTCTGAGAAGGTGTTCGCGGTGTTCCGAATGTGTTTCCCGACTCCGCTGAATGCCAGTAGCTCCAACCCCCGCTGGTCTGGGGTTGGGCTGTGTCAACCAGGGGGGGGGGAGAGGAGGGGGAGGGGCTGATGAGAGGGAGAGGAGAGAGGGGAGGTAAGGTGAAGACAGTGACACGACAAACCCCCCCCCCCCTTCGGAGACGTCAGGAGTGAAAGCGCTCTGCTTCATCGGTATAAATTGGATGACGGTCATCCGGGTGCAGACGCACCCAGAACAATGCACTACGTGTGGTTATGTCTGTGAGTTTGGGGTTACGGACGAAAGGCTTTGGAAAACAATACTGTGTCCTCTGGTGTTTATTTGTTGTGGCAGCTCCCTCTAGCCTTCTATACCATGCATGGTAATACGGTATTCCAGTATTACCCACAGTGCACTGGGGCTGATCCGGTGTCAACACCTCCCTCTGGATCTTTGACCAGTACATTATTCATCTTGCTCTTCCCCGGCTGCCTGGGACCGTTTATGAATTAATAAGGTGTCAGAGATGTCCTATCGCTGCTTCTTGATCCAATCAATGTTGTGCAAGGCCCCAGGATCAACCCTGCTTAGTCGTACCCACACACACTCACTTATATATGGCCTCACATGCACTCACATATACAGTACACACACATTGAAACACACACACACACGTTGTAATATATATGCATGCACACCCACACACACAGGCACAAATGCAGGCACAAAGAAAGGCACACCACTCACATATACGCGGGCACCCGCATACACACGCACATACACACACGCACACACATACACACACACACACACACACACACACACACACACACACACACACACACACACACACACACACACACACACACACACACACACACACACACACACACACACACACACACACACACACACACACACAGCCACATCCCACATTCAGACACACTTGAACACACACACACACACACACCGAACACACATTAATTTATTCATATGCAAACGTAAGCAGTATATGGTCATATAGGGTCACTTTAAGCCAAGTGTGTGTGTGTGTGTGTGTGTGTGTGGAGGGTGTGTCTATGTGTGTCTATGTGTCTTTAGTGTGTTTGACCTATCTTTCGGGATTTTAGGTTGAATGTTTGCAGTCCAAATGACCAAGAAAGGTTCACTTTGTTGTTGGAACCTCTTGAGAAAACCTAAATTAGAGCATTTTTTCTTCATTTATAACGCGAGCAACATCATCACTTTCAAAATGCCAGGTGGAGAGGTGTCCTAGAATATGTGCTTTGCCAGCAAAACATTATATAATGTGCATTGTCATAGAAACTATTTCAAATGTATTATTTATGACTCGGAGCAGTTACAGTAAATCATATAGCGTGCCCTCGAACCACAGTTACAGGAAGAAGGATCAGAAACAAATCCAATCGAAAACAATTCCTCCTGCATAATCACTTGGGATTACATTCATGTTTGAGACGGGTTGGCATGTATTGACGGAATCTCTTCACTCTCAAAGCTTTTTGGGCCAATGCCAGCTTGTCATCTGAAAAGCTGCGCGTGTCATCCTCTCCACGCGACTGCGTCACGCGATTGGCACGCACGTTAGGACAAACATCGTCATAGTTAGGATGGCTACACTGCCGGCATCGGCAGTGTAGCCATCCTAACTATGACGATGTCTAGTCGTGACTACAAAGAGCCACAGGGTTCACCCAATAACAGGCAGCCTTCCCCCGGCTGAAGTCCATGTTGTGTGCCAGCCACACAATAGCCCGGCTCCTCAGAGCAGCTTTCCATCTAATGTGCTGCTCCCGGAGCAAGGCTATAGGACATGCCTCAGCGCGTTGTCCTGCCACTGAATGGTATGTCTGTATAGCCCCCTCGAAGTAGTTAGTGGGCTGTGTTCGCTCCTTTATCCGATTGCTGCACTCCCTTGCTCACCATCAAGGAAAGAAGGTTACCTGTAGGCACGACTGCTCTTAGTTATCTTCCCTGTTCCCCGCAGAAGAGGGGGGGGGGGGGTTGCTAGGGCAACAGATGTCGTCAAATTCTTCGCCACATATTGGCCTGTTTTGTCCTACGATGTTGTTTCACTTTCACGTGTGTTCATTTTCCCCGACCAGCAAAACACACGCGTTTCAGTGTAATATGAATGAATGATGACGCCTGTGTGTGCGCTGGGGGCGGCGGGATCCAGGTGTGACAGCGGTTGTGGGCTAAATGTTTGGTGATATCCAGCGCAAAGTGATGCACTGTCTCTGGAGCTGTATTACACAGCCGCGTCAGGGTGTGTGTGTGTGCGTGTGTCTGTGTGTGTGCATCTGTCTTTGTGTACGTGTATGTGTATGTATGTGTGTTTCTGAGTGCGTCTGTGTGTGTGTGTGTGTGTGTGTGTGTGTGTGTGTGTGTGTGTGTGTGTGTGTGTGTGTGTGTGTGTGTGTGTGTGTGTGTGTGTGTGTGTGTGTGTGTGTGTGTGTGTGTGTGTGTGTGTGTGTGTGTGTGTGTGTGTGTGTGTGTGTGTGTGTGTGTGTGTGTGTGTGTGTGTGTGTGTGTGTGTGTGTGTGTGTGTGTGTGTGTGTACGCTAACCTCAGCAACGAAAGTGTACAAACAAACAAAGTGCATCATTTGAATTATGGATGTATGCAACAGCAACAGGAAAGGGATGTGGGAAGCATAATTATTGGCCGGGGTAAGGCGACGGCCGGCCGTCCGGATTGCTCTGCCTGCACTAACGTGAAGGATGATATGACACGGCACTTTCCCGCTCCGACGGCCCTGCTTTCTTAAGGATAGGAACAATGTGGCACTAAGGAGATTTGTTCCTGCACATTACACACACAGTCACAGGCACACACACACACACACACAGACACACACACACACACACGGTCCACACACGGCCACACACACACAACGCTAGCACATCAAGCTGTTTTTTATGGTTTCCCTCTCCATTCCACCCAGTGCCTCTTTGACCTTCACTTTATCTTGTCCAGTGATGTCCAGCCCTTTCTCGACCACTTCATCTGCCACACACTTTGTAAAGTCATCTGCAGTTTTCTTTTGCAGCACCTGCCCTCCCTGCAGTCTTATCTCCCTGTTCCCTCTCTCTCATTCCCTCAGATTCCCACGACTTGTACACACTACATATTTCACTTCAAGAATATTCGTTTTACCTCTTTCCTTTATGTTCTTTGTGTAACCTCTTGATGTCCTTTTCTCTGTGTGTGTGTGTGTGTGTGTGTCTCTCTCTCTCTCTCTCTCTCTCTCTCTCTCTCTCTCTCTCTCTCTCTCTCTCTCTCTCTCTTCTCTCTCTCTCTCTCTCTCTCTCTCTCTCTCTCTCTCTCTCTCTCTCTCTCTCTCTCTCTCTCTCTCTCTCTCTCTCTCTCTCTCCCTCTCTCTCCTTCGCTCCCCACCCATATCGAACCCTGCCACAGACAACGGCCAAAGCCAGGAACGCACCACCATAACATTAAGTATCACAATTTTATTACAAAAATTAAAGTCTTCATCTCTCGGTTTTGCCATGCTTTGAGCATATAACAATAAAGTAGAAAACCCAGACCCAGAGAAGATAGGAAAGCAGAATTTAAACAATGCTTTCACAGCACTCTTGTCATTCATGCTGTTACTATACAGACACTGGAACATTCCTAATACAGAGCAGTACAAACACCTGCCAAAAAACACTGTAAACCATAATAACATGTACCAGAAATACAGAAAACTCGACCCTCCCTGCAAATATCCTCCCAAAATAAATCAGAATGAAACAATACATGGATTTTTTTTCCGCAAAAAAAAAAAGAATCAACAACAACATAAACATACTGAATGTGCTGAATATTTGTACCGGCCCAAGGCACCCAGGCTTTTTGTAGCATGTTGGCAAGTAACGACATTCTTACAGAAACACTTTGAAGCAAACATTAATTACATCATGACTTGTACCACCGTCTTAACTTTGCGGTGTCCTTCGACACCTGCTCCTCTTCCTGGCTGCCCCCTCCCCCTCTTCAGTCACAGTGCAAGTTCCGGAATCGACAGCAGGAGGTGACGGGAGTGTCCTTTTAATGCGGGAGGGGGGGGAGGGAAGGGGAGGGGAGAGGGAAGGGAAGAAGGGGATGAGGGGAGGGGTAAGGGAAGCGTCAGACAACACTTCACGGCGCCAAACACTGACAACAATTGGGCAGACGGCGTAATCTCCCGTGCGCCTCTTCCGGCGCACGGGAGGAGTTATGGCATTAGTCGCCGATCGCTCAGCTGCCAGTCCCAGGGAGGAAATAAAGCAGAAGGAAAAGAAACCCAAAGAGAGCGAAGAAGAAGAAGTGCTTTTAACCGAACCTCCCGAGAAAAAACAGATACAGACACTTTTGTTCCACTGAGGTTTTTTTTCCCCGACAAGAATGGGATTTTTTTTTTTTCAACCTCGGGATTTGTTTGTGTGTGTGTGTGTGTGTGTGTGTGTGTGTGTGTGTGTGTGTGTGTGTGTGGTGTGTGTTGTGTGTGTTTGTTGTGTGTGTGTGTGTGTGTGTGTGTGTGTGTGTGTGTGTGTGTGTGTGTGTGTGTGTGTGTGTGTGTTGTGTGTGTTATGCACATTAATATCTAAGTGGGCGTGGATTTGGATTTGGAGAGAAAACAACAAACTGAGGCTTATCGATAAATTAAGCTCAAGTCGTTTCCGACGAATGTCAAAACTCAAGACGATGATCAACGGAATTCGGACGCCAAGTCGGCGTGACGATTTAGTTGAGCGAGCGACAAGGCTCAAATGTCCATTTTGTGGCTCCGCCGTATATCTCAATGTTCGCCTCGGTCCAAGAGAAGACGTTCCCCGTCTGTGCTCTGCTGTTGCAGGTGGCCAGGTTGTAAATCTCCCCGATGGACAGCTTCCTGTCCCAGAAATTCAGGTTTGCCAGCTCGCCGACAAACGCCTGAGTCGCGTCGAAGCCTCCTCCCAATGTGTCCTGCAGGGGAGAGAGAGGGGGGGTGATTAAGGAGGAGAGCTGAGTGATGAAAACGATGTCAATGGAAACTCTTCACACTTCAAATCCATCCAGTATGATAGAAGGCTGCTGTGTGAGGGGGCTGTGTGTGTGTGTGTGTGTGTGTGTGTGTGTGTGTGTGTGTGTGTGTGTGGATTTCCACAAACATCAAGTCACTAATGCTGTGACCGATGTACGGTCCCCTGTCTGAGGCTGTTCATGCAACACGAACAACAAATGTGAAATCATAATAAAGTAACAAAGACCTGCGACATTGTGTTAGAACCACAAACTCGACCAAAACTGGTGCTACACTCCAGTTGCTATGGAATCCCATTGTGGCTTCATAAAGGAAACATGAATATTACCACCTTTGATATGTTCAGAGACGCAATGTTCAGATGTACACAGACAAAGACGCTACGAATCCTTACTCCTGTCCCCAAAGACAGGCGACGCATAAACACAGCCTTTCTGGGAACTGCAGCTAAAACACCAACAGCCCTGAGAGAAACCAACCATTGCCTCGCTCACCTGCTCTTGCCCCAGCACCAGCACCCCCTGGGGTTTGATGGGGTGGTAGGGGGCCAGGTTCTCCCCTGTGCCCCTCTTCACTCCATCCTGGAAGGCCTCCCACATGCCGTCGCGCGTGGTCCAGGTGATGCACAGGTGATGCCACTTGCCGTCGTTGATGAGGAAGGGCATTTTGGCCACCTGCAGTGGGGGGGGCAAGGGTTAATTTCTACCCCTTACCCCTTCCTCTTACCCCTCCCCCTTGTTTTGAAGGGGGAAGGGGAAGGGGTAAGGGGTTGGGATTGGGCCTAAGTAACGACGGAGCAGACGGCATTGTGACTGAGCTGAGCTGTGATATATGTAATAGACTGGGCCCATGGGTTCATGTCATGTCATGGTTCCCCTAGGGTGCTTCTCCTCCGTGCTCATCATGGAGGCTGTTCCATTGTTGTTTTGGTTAAGGAATTCAAATACCACGTGAATCTTTATTTATGTACTGGAATGACAGCAACTTGTGTGTTTTACACGGTTTGTGTGATATTTTGCATTTTAGTTGATAAGATACCAGTAGGCTTACGCATTAACTCATGCTTGTATAATACAAGGGTTATACAAGCATGAGCAGGCATGACTTGAATGCTTGTATAACATATTGTGTTATGCTTGTTGTATAACACATCATAAAAACTATACTCGTTTGTGTAATATAAAATAATATAATATGTAAACAAAAATTGTTTTCTTTTACTTTAATTTGTATTTGATACAGTTAACCAGGGGGGCCATCACGCACATCCAAAATGTCAGCCCTGAGGCCCCTCTCTTCCGAAAAGCTGCAGACCCTCTGACGCAGAAGGCATATCGAAAAACGGGTGAGTTTTAAAACGCCGGTCCGTTACCTTGTCGTTGATGAGGAACTCCATTGGGTTGTCACCCCACTCGATCAGCACGACCTCGTTGGGCTGGCCGGGCACCGCGTACGAGAAGGGCGTGCCCACCCCGGGCGACGCGTTGGACTTGATCCACAGGCACACGGTGAAGGAGTACATCTCCGGCAGAGTACTGGTCCTCTTGGCTTTGGCGTACATGTAGTTAGTTCTGAGGGGGAAGGTCAGCTGGAACTTATCCATCGGTCGGTTTTCTTTTCCTGTGGAAGGAGGGAAAAAAAACCGGCTTTAGTCACACGGTAGTGCACCTGCGCTACGCGGCATTATTAGGTCTAAATATGTCTTCAGGCGTTTTTGAAATGGTGGATTGCTTTATGGCTGTCAGACTATTAAATAAAATAACACAGTCTCAGGGTATATTTCACTTATACGCCATAAGTAAGTCATTACACGAGATCGAGTGCCTGGTTAACAGGTTTGTGTATTTTTTCGCCGAAAAAACATGAATTCCCAAGTTGCTTTGTTTTAATTGACCGGAGGCTTTAATTGCCCTTTCAGCGATCGGAGGGCGCCGCCTGTGTTTTCTCCCTCGGCTTCTGCCGGCTTCTCACTCCGGACTTGCAGTCAAAAAAAATGTCAAAAACAAACGCAAAAATATTTTGTCGACATTTTTTCGTGGGCATTTCACGGCGAATCCTTTGAAGTGGGCGCGGGCTTCTCGAATTAAGTTGAAGAACACATTTTTCAGAACTTAACTGCAATTACACCAGAATACACACTGCCCCCGCGCGTCTAAGACCCTACATAATCCCCCATAAAGATCATTAATCTAGGTAAGTGAATAATATGCAAAGCAATGGCAGTGTTATTCATCTCTTCCCTCCTTCTGCAGTCTGCGGTATATCTCTCGCTTATCACACACTGGCTCGCTATTACTCTCTCTCTCTCTCATCTCGTCTCTCTTCTCTCTTGCCCTACTCTCTCTCAGCTCTCAGACAGCATATGTATTCTCATACTTACTCCCATCTCTATGTCTCTCTGCCTCTCGATCTCCCTGTCTTCCATTTGTCATTATATCGATCTTCTCTCTCTTCTCTCTCTCTCTCTTTCCTGCTGCTCTCTCTTCTATCTCCTCCTTCTTCTCTCTCTCTCTTCTCTCTCTCTCCCTCTCTCTCTCTCTTCTCTCCTCTCTCCCCCACTCTTTGGTTTCTGCTTCCCTCTCGCTCGCCGCCATAGCTTTCCCCTCCTCACGTCCCCCCCCTCTCTTCCTCTCTCTCTCCTACTCTCTCTCTCCTGCTCCAAATGTGCGCATCGGAATCGGAAACGCTGCGGCAATGTGGGCCTTAACCCCTCGTGCGTATCCCTCGTGTACTGCATAAACAGATTCCAAAGAACTAACCGCAATCCGACCGCACAGAAAGCGTAAAACAGCAAGTTCCAATCCCCCAAACGAAATCCACACCCATCGATCCCGTCTTTTCCCTTCCCAACAGACGCGGTGTGTGGAGACGCACCTTTCTCCAGGTCGGTGATGCGGTGGTGCAGAGTAGTGAGCGTGGACTCCACTTTGTTCCGCTGGTCCGTGTCCGATTCCGGGTGACTGGCTGGTTTCCTCTCAGCGGGGTGTTTGACCGGAGCTAGGACCTGCTTCTCCATGTCGTCGATCTTGTTCTGCAGCAGGTCCTTCAAACTGTTGGCCTGGATGGTGTTGTTCCCCCGGCTGTATTGCTGGGTTTTAGGGGAGGGAGAAATGATTTCGGTTAAACAGGTGTCGGGCAAAGTAGCGCCTGTTGGGCGACTTGGTTCTGGTCCGAAAAGAAGAGGTTTTTTTTCAGGAAGTCGCGCTCAACTTGTTCTTTCTGAAGCTGCACTCGGACTATTATTTAACCGTTCAGTCAGAGCCTCCAACGGCATCGCTTGCGGCAAGCATATTCGCTCTGATTTTACATCCCTTGTTACCAAATTGTGGGTTCAGGATAGTTTAAATCAACCTAAAACCCTAATATACAATGTATTAACATAACAGGCGCGCCTAATTGACCCTAATGAGACACGAAACCGTGATCCGTGGGAACGGACCCCCATAACGGACTCCCACGGCGGCTCCTAGTCGCGTTGCCTACCTCAAGGTTCTCCAGTCTCTGTTTCAGGGTCTGTAACGTGTGGCCCAGCTGGGTCAGGGTGTCCGTGGGCCCGCGAGATACATCCCCCATGGTGTTCTTCGACCCGGGCCGCCGCCCCGCGCTGCCCGGTCCCGACTCGGGCAGGCTCTGGCTTTCGCACCGGGTCAACTTAGACGTTAGTTCCCGTATGGTTTCCTTTTGGTTCATGATGGTTTCCTTTTGCTGCAGCACCGTCTCCCGTAGCTGCAAGACCGTTGTCTTCGGGTCTTCCTTCGGACCGCTGTTCTGCATCGCGGCCGAACACAGGTCCATATCTTTGGGTACCGAAGTGCAAATAAACTGAGTCTGTCCGAAGTCTTGCGAAGACCCCTCCGCCATGAGGCAAGAAGAAAGTACAAAAAGTTTCCAAGAGAATCCGTCCATGGCTGTTCCCGGTTCCGTGCCACACACCGCGACGTGCAGCCTATGTTGGAGATCAGGGGGTTCAGGTGTTTCAGCACCACGGAGCTGTCCACCCGGTCTGAGCCTGGAGAGATGCTCAGCCCACCTTATATAGGACACGGTGCAGCACGCGCTCGCTGCATCACCGGAGTGGAGCAGCGAGGTTCTTAGCGCGCGGCCCCGCCCACTTATGGTGGTACCCAAATGTCGATAAAAGCGGAAGATGCGCTCCAGCAGCACGACGTTAAGAAGAAGCACGGACAATAAAAGCAGCCAAGTTGGAGAGCGAAATATGGTTATTTCACAGAATGTCTGGGTCTTAATCGTGCTTGTTTCGGCATTCTGGCGGAATTATTTTCATGGTTCATTAATAGAACGCCCTGGGATGTGATTAATGTGCATTTCTGCGCAATTCGTTTTAAATGAATGATTTCAAGGGGTTAGTAGCTGTATTCTGAGTGGAGAGTCCATTCAGGTGGACGACTTGATTTTTGCTGTGATAGGGGGAGAATCGTGAGAGCATACGCTCGGCTAAAGTTCCCTCCTTTATTTTCTCCCGCGCTATCTCTTCTCTCCTCTCATCCGCTCTTACTAATATTCCTCTTCTCTGAACCTTCCCTCTCTTTCTCTCCTCATCTCTACCACACTACTCCTCTCCTCTCCTCTCCTCTCCTCTCCCTCTCCTCTTCCTCTCCTCTACCTATCCTCTCCTCTCCTCTCCTCTCCTCTCCGTCCCCTCTCCTCACCATTCCGTCTCCTCTCGTCTCGTTCTGTCTCCTCCTCGCTCTCCCTCTCCTCCTCGTCTTCCTCTCCTCTCCTTTACGCTCCTACTCTCTCCTCTCCTCTCCTCATCCTCTGCCCTCCTTTCCTCTCCCTCTCCGCTCCTCCCTCTCCTCTCCACCCATTCCCTTCTCTCGTCCTCCCTCTCGTCTCCTCTCCTCTCCCCTCCTCTCCTCTCCTCTCCTCTCCCTCTCCCTCCTCTCCTCTCATTTCCTCCCTGGGTCTCTCTCCGTGCGGCATCAGATGTGTTTCTCGTTCGGCTGTTTCGTCCAACTGGCGCCGTCTCTCATTCCCCACATGCTAAAAACACACCATCAATGTGCCGTAGGTCTAAAGGCTGCTCATAAAAAAAGAATTAATACACATAATTGATGAATAGACTAAACGCACGAACGAACGGGTGAATGATGGATTGATGGATAACTTTTATTATTATTCTATTATTAATAGGCTTATGAGCTGTCATTAGTCTATGGTCATAACTCTCGTCATAACCTTCCACCGTCATATTCGATAACCTGTAGGCCCCCCTTATCTTACCTGCACGGACATGGATGTAATACTCTGGTGGCTCAGCCAGAGGCAGCAATGAAACATGAAAAGACAAGACAAGAGGAAGGGACCGATCTACTTTCTCTGGCTCCATGGCTGCTTTGACAGATACGTGACGTCACAAGATGTGATCATAAGAATTATTGATATTCAAATAAGCCGCTGCGATGGCTTTATGCCGACGCCGGTATACGCTTGGCTATTGCATACATTAATAATTGAAAAAAAGATATAGGGCATTTAGGCCCTATAGCGCAACGTTGGGCTATTGAAATCATCCGTTTGTGCAAATAGGACCAAACATAACTTAAATATGCTGAGTGTGACGCATTCAGTATGCTTATTTATTCATGTGTTCTGTTCATATCAAAGAGATGTCGTCAAAAAAATCGGCAGTTAAATCTCCTATAGTTTGTCCAAAGTCAGGATATCCAGCCAGGAGCTGGCTGTGATAAGATGAAAACGGACCAATCACGTCACTTTAATTTGTTGACTTATCGATCGAGGGGGTTGTAATCAGGTAGTTGCCAATCTGCAGCGGAGGAAAAGAAGAGAAAACAAACAGTTAATGGCACCGCGCAGCCAAAGGCAGCTTTCCCTGATGGCTGCACATGCCAATTACATCCATGAAGCAATCCTTACCATTAGCCACCGCTAAGTGACGCGCCCTTATGTTTCTGGAAGGTACAAATGCTGAATCCTGCAGCTGCGCATTGGAACCCACTGGAATCCACCCGTAACCCACTGGAATATGCTAACGGCACTGCGATGTCAATGCTACGAGACGCCTATCCAGCCCCTGCACTCTGCATGCGTCCGCCCTACCTTCTGTCGTGTCTACCTCTGGCTTCCACCCCCAGTCTCACCCCACCGCTGGAAACAATGTGAAAGTGATCAGTCAGTCAATGTTCGCGTTAACTGGCTCTGTCCAGTCACTTTACAATAAAGACCCATTGAACCGAACTTGGACTTCGACTCTGGAAAATAAATGCGTCTATTGAGTTTTAGTATGGATGCTATAGTAATATACTACCGGCATCAATCGTTGAAGAGGCCAGGGAGGAACCGAAGCTTAAACACATTGCTTGTTCAATTCGTTATAGGCCTATCCCCTTACCTCGGCACTCGCTAGAGCAGGGTCTGCCAGCTAGTTAGGGATTCCTGGCAGCTTTCTGGGCTGAACAATAGGGTGACAGCTCCCCTGCTGTTAAGCTCTCTATTCTCTTGCTTCTCCTCCTTTCCCTCCAAGGTAAAGCGGAGGTAAAGATTAAATCTGGGTCTGCCTCATGATTGGACAGTGTGTGTTCCCCTATCCCCCCCCCCCCCCCCCCCATGGGAGATGACTCATTAGTGACACAATGGAACAATAAGGCCAAAAAAGCATCGCATAAGGACACGCGTGTGCTGCAAGCGCTTGTTTACGGTATGAATGAGGGATGATCAGACTGTCGGATTCTGTTGTTCTCAGAATGTTGTTCTTGTGTGGGCATACACACACACACACACACACACACACACACAACACGAAAGCACGAAAACACACAAAAAAACACCTGCGTGCTTGGGTAATGTTTTGTGCAATCTAATCCCCTCCCCTTCTTCACCACCAGTCTATCCACATGAAACCAAAGGTGACGTATCTAATGCTAATGACACCGCATGCTAACTGACCCTGGCGCTAGGCTCATCATTATTCTCCTGTTTCCCGCACATCAGGGCGCTCGCTCAGGCCGCTGTCTTCATCAGGCAGTTCGTTCCGGCTCTGCGTGGATCCGTTCGGCCCCGACCGGCAGCTGCTTGGCTCAATAATCTCTGGCAGGGAAAGTTGTCCACACAGGGGGGCCGGAGGTCGTCCTTTAGCCCCCTGGAGGAGAACGGCTCCGTTAGCGGGTAGACTATCAGCTAGCCTACCCTGTAGTTATGAACACAGGCAGATATTTATAAGAGCTAGTATCATGTAATAGCGTCATAGCAAAGTGATGCTCAAGGAAAAGCATAACTTGGTTATTACAAGAATAACCCTGCACACCGTGTGTTTAGTGGCTGAAAGGATTGATGGAGGATGGAGGTTTGTGACCCCGTACAGCAGACAAAAGTGATGTTCCTGAATGTTTCTCAATGAAGTTTCTTTGCGTACAGCAGAGACTGCACTCAAAGTCCAAGGTTAGGATTTTTGAATAGCTTTTTTTTGTTTGGGTGTTACTGCATCGTATTCTGCTTGAAAACCACTGATGAGACGAAGACACTGTTTGGCCAACAGCCTGCAGGACTCTGGCCGACCAAGATTTATATCCTGAACAATCAATCAGGATCAATAATCAATCAATCAAGGGTTAATCAATCCAGGCGTTGCATCTGATAAATGATGACAAAAGCCAGAAGGTTTGTCTTTAAATCACGGCAGCTGTTCACCAGTGTTGCTATATCGTTCAACAATTTAACACACTAAGGTCATCTTCATGTAATAACTTTAAACCATCAGCCAAGCCTTTTCCCCTGTCGCTGATGCGTTCTTCTCAAATAGAAAGATATGGTTAACCTTTCCGTCATAAAACTATATGACTGCGCTATAAAATCACCCCCCCCCACCGTTCCCACAGAGCTTGCGGGTTTAGAGACAATCTGATGTACTTACCGTTTAGTGGCCAGGCTCGCGCTGGCATCCGTGGAAGCAGGTGTGTTTTAGGACTCAATAATGTTATGGGGCCGCAGCCCTGTGACCCAGAAGATAGAGGCTGGCAGGAGACAATAAAGATGAGACACTCTTTACCTTCTCTCTCTCCATTATGCGAAGCTAAAGCTCTCTCCGGAAACTTTAAGATTGCTCGGCTTGTGGGTCACATCGTGTCTTTCTTTACCACTCAACGTTTTTTCTCCGGAGCGAAAGATCTCAAAAAGGTTTCCGAGATCAGGGCCATCGTTCTGTAAGAGTTAACACACTTGTTTGTATTCCTAACTTTTCTATTCTGTTGTTTTTCTATCACGCTTTGTGCTGGGTAGGAGTGCAGGAGATTGAAGTGGTCCTCAGGTTGGCGCCCCAAGACAGCAAACCGGATCCGACAGCATCGTCGAGAAGAGGAAATTACAGAGAAACTTCAGACATACAAGGGGCTGAAAGAGGATTGAAATACGTTGTCATGATTATCCAAGAGTTTCATTCAGGTAAATGCATTATAGAAACAGCCTGTATTCTGTGTGTAACCTTTCAATAGCTTTCCTTCAAGAGGAAGATAGGCCCCTATCGAGGCGAGAAAATATAAGGGAATCACGTCAAAATGGTCCTTCTGCCCTATCTCACACATATAAATGGAGTGAAACCTACTCTGCCCTTTTGGTTGTTTTAGAAACTTGCTTGTGCAGCTTTCACACAAAAGTAGCTTTGGATTAAAACATCTGAAGAGGTGTAAATTGTAAATGCAAAACTGAATTGTCTACCCAACTACCTCACCTATAGCGATCGATACGTGATAACCAGGAGAGGACAGAGGGGACTAACACGTACTCCACGTGAGTACCGTGGTCTCCTCTGGGGATACTCGCTCATCATTAGGCACACAATACGACCATAACCTTTTCTATTCAGACAATAAAAAAACGGCTCAGTTATTTGAAGTGGTCTACATGGAATTGAGTTGCTCACTCCGAACAAGGCCCTCATCACTGCCCACACCTCTTGGTCAGAGAGTCTAAATGGGAGCCCCGGCCCCTTGTTGAGCTGGTTAATGGCTCTCACAGCCGTGGACACAGTGTGGGCTCGTCGGGTAATGGCTGTGGAAACGTGGAATCCTATCATGGAAATTGGAGAAATAATTTAGCAATGTACATAGAGGCTGGACTGGAGGGTCTGTGACTGTGTGTGGTGCATGTGTGTGTGTGTGTGGTGCATGTGTTTGTGTGTGTGTGTGTGTGTGTGTGTGTATGTGTTGTGTGTGTGTGTGTCTATGTATGTGTGTGTGTTTCTATGTATGTGTGTGTGTTTGTTTGTGTGTGTCTGTATGTGTTTGTGTGTGTGTCTATGCTTGTGTGTGTGTGTGTGTTTCTATGTATGTGTGTGTTTCTATGTGTGTGTGTGTGTGTGTTTCTATGTATGTGTGTGTGTGTGTGTTTGTTTGTGTGTGTCTGTATGCGTTTGTGTATATGCATGCGTGTGTGTTTCTATGTATGTGTGTGTGTGTTTCTATGTGTGTGTGTGTGTGTTTGTGTTTTGTTGTTCTGTGTGTCTGTATGCGTTTGTGTATGTGTATGCGTGTGTGTGTTTCTATGTATGTGTGTGTGCGTGTTTGTGTGTGTCTATGTATGCGTTAGTGTGTTTCTATGTGTGTGTGTGTGTGTTTCTATGTATGTGTGTGTGTGTGTTTCTATGTATGCATGTGTGTGTGTGTTTGTGTGTGTCTGTATGCCTTTGTGTGTGTTTCTATGTATGTGTTTGTGTGTGTCTGTATGCGTTTATGTATGCGTATGCGTGTATGTGTGTGTTTCTATGTATGTGTGTGTGTTTCTATGTATGTGTGTGTTTGTGTGTGTGTCTGTATACGTTTGTATATGTGAATGCGTGTGTGTGTGTGTGTTTCTATGTATGTTTGTGTGTGTGTGTTTGTTTCTATGTATGTGTTTGTGTGTGTTTGTTTGTGTGTGTCTGTGTTGTGTTGTGTTGTGTATGTTTTGTGTTATGTGTATGTGTATGTGTGTGTGTGTGTGTGTGTGTGTGTGTGTGTGTGTGTGTGTGTGTGTGTGTGTGTGTTTCTATGTGTGTGTTGTTGTGTGTGTCTGTATGCGTTTGTGTATGTGTATGTGTATGCGTGTGTGTGTGTGTGTGTGTGTGTGTGTATGTTATAACAGCTCCTGTTGGTTCTACTCAAGGCAAAGGTCAAACTGACCTGTTCTTAACCTGTATCTGTCATCTATTCTCTCTCGTAATCCTGCACTCTATTATTTCTATCCTTGTTCAGTGAATTGCATCTTAACACGGTACTACATTGACATCGTGTCGTGAAATTGTTAAGCAATATACTATTTTAATATTTCCTTTCCTCTTGCTTCATTGTGAGGCCAAGCTTTTGAAATATAAATGAAGTGAGAAAGCCGGGGGTAGCCAGTATCTCAGCGATTGGCTCGGATGAAATCAGATAATTATTGATGATGAACGGCAGCGTAATACATTTACATCTTCATTCCACGGTTAACATAGCTCCCCATTAGCCTCCAGTGATGCGTTATATCGGGTTTCCTTGCAGGTTCAGCTCCGACTCATGCGACGTGTCAAGGATGTATGTCCATGAATGAATGTGCGCTGGCATCAGCTGCCATTGATTATGCTGTCTGTGGAGGCCACCAGCAATTAAAGAGGAATTACGTAGGCTTTCTGCGCTTCTCTTAACATCCAGAAGGCATTTGGCGGGTCATAACAGCCTTGAGTGATGCAAAACGCTTTGTTGGTTTAAAACCCACTTATGAAACATTGAAATTTGATGTGCAGTGTTTAATCTTACATCTTTAGGTATGGTGTGTAAAAATGGCATCTTTCCATTTGCGGATAGTGTTGCAGGGAAGATGATTTCCTAAGGTCTATGTTAGTGAGTCACGTTCACAAAGTCCTTTTAATGGACGGTTGAGAAGCCTGTGTCGCCTTCCTCATACTTGAATATGACCCGTTCTTTGCTGATTCCCGACAGTTGTCATTACTCTTTTTCTTGATTATCCATTCAATAATAATGCCAATGTCAAACCGTCATCAGGATTTCATCCTATGCTGTTACATTTGTATTCTCTTTAGACCACAATGGAGTGACGCATCAATATTAATTGGATTTTCATAGTTTAGAAAATTGGCCACTTCCTCAAGCGAGTTATCCAATAAGTCTGTACATCCGTACACCCGCCTCACACTTATTATTTCTTTCCGGGCAAAAAAGTATCCTTTGTCCTTCATCCTTCACCCTTAAACTTCTTCATCAACACAAACCAGAATAAAAAAATGTCAACTTCAAGATCCAACTGCTTTTCTCCTTCGTGTAACTTTGAATAATTTCTTGAAGTTTTGAAGAAGTTGATTTATAGCTGATTAAAGGATTAGTACAAAATTAAACTTCTGGTGCCATCTGTGAGACAGTGGCAGCGTGGAGACTTGTGATGACCACAATGCAGATGAACCCTTCTGGTCACTCACTCCCTGGTGATTCAGTTGGTAGTGTGAACAACGGGCATAACACAGAAGTAGCTGGTATCAGAGAGAGAATTTCATCCGCGCAGAGAACGGTGCAATTGCCAGAGTGACTTTGTTTTCCTTTCCATAATTGGATTTAATGACTTCAAATGAGACAGTGTCATTATAGGCTGTGCACTCAGAAAAACACGAAACAGCTCACAAAGGCTTCAAATGTGCTGTACTCCCAGCACCGCTTTGGCCAACCCACCATGTTTGGGCCAACCTCCATCACCCCTGGAAATTGGGTTGGTTCCTCCTAGGATTATGTTAGCTCTGATGCACGCTGAGATGCACTCTTGAGATATGTGAAGCACACAAATACGCATGCATGAACAGATGTACGTACGAACGTACGGAAGCACGCGCACACACGGACGTACAGACGCAAGCTTGCACGCATGCACGCATGCACGCGCACACACACACACACACTCATGCACGAACACGTACACACACATGCAAGCATTTACAAACACAAATACCCAAAAACCCACACACACACACAAAATGAGCACACACCACACCTCACATGCACACACAGATGCACACATACACTCCAGGTGGCCAGGGCACTGATTCTTCAGCATGGGTCATCGCAATAATAACTGCAGGGACGAATACACAGAGGAAAGGCTTTCCCATGAGGTGTCCTGTATCTGGGGCTGTGTGTTTTTTTTTTTACGTTTTCTGATATGGATGCTGACTGGCTTTTTTTGTGATTGGTGGAATCTAGGCTAGACTCTGTTTGGATAGAACCATCAATATACATATATATATATTTTCAGCATATCTTTGTTCAACAATGCTTTGTTATGTTGCATTTGTTTGAAGTGCTGTCAAACATGCCACTGCCAACTGCTTTTTCCGTGTTGTCGAAGCAGAAGGCAACCACGAACTGTTGTGTCATTTCTATCCCAGTGACAGATGGGACGGCTTTATCTCACTATGACTCCTCTTTCAGGAACAAACACCCATGCTCCGACCGTTTGGGGAAAAGGCAAAGAGAGACAAAAAGACAAAGAAACAAAGAGAGAGACCAAAACAATAAAAAATAAAACTGTTACTGCAGGCATACATGAACACCCACACACACACACACACGCGCACACATGTACACACACACACACACACACACACACACACACACTGGCATGCATGTGCACACATGTACACACACACACACACACACACACACACACACACACACACACACACACACACACACACACACACACACACACACACACACACACACACACACACACACACACTGGCATGCATGTGCACACATGTACACACACACACACACACACACACACACACACACACACACACACACACACACACACACACACACACACACACACACACACACACACACACACACACACACACACACACACACACACACACACACACACACATTAAGCATATGCATCATCATTCATTTAGCATAAATGAACAAAAATAAGCATCATACACAAACAGACATGTATCTAGTCGTACGTCCCTACCATTTAAACATTGTTTAACTGTCCTTCGGTCCGATGGCAAAAGCCTCCCTTGACCTGTCCCTGCATTATATCGCCCTCTCCCTTTTTCTTCCTTCTCAGAACCTCCTCCAACACCAATGTCAAGAAGGTCTCACTCTCCCAAGAAGGCCCTCTCTCTGGTGGTGAATACCCTCCACATGCTCCTCACAGACGCTCCCCTCTTCTCAGTCTCCTTGATCCGGTCTGCTGGCTGCACCACAGCAGGGATCCGCCCAGCCCAGCTCCCCCCCAGGCCCAACCCCCCCCCCGCTCCCCTCACTGGGCTCGGCTATAGAGGACCTCCTCGGCTGGTATGCTAAACCTGGCTCCGGCACGGCTTCTGATCTGATTAGACCGGGGTTGTCTAGGGTTCCGTCTGCCAGGTGGCACTCGATAGCTCGACCTTGCGGTAACCACAGATGATTGCTATCTGTGCAATGCGATTCACGTTCCACCTTATCTCTCCTTTCCCACAATAGAACAGCACACGGAACGGTACCTCCATGCATGCATGAAATACATGGGTAAGTCTTGATAGAATACTGCTTTTGTGTATATGCCTACTCTCTTACACGGATGTCTTCGCTGTTGGAAATACCACCGTATTGCAATGAATGAATGCAGAATCTTTTTCCAAATAAACTTTAGTATGTGTGACAGCAGACCACATTATAAATACTTCTGCCCTAATTCTTCAAATATTTTAACATGCAAATAAGGATTTCACTTCTGAAGGTGTTTTTTGCTTCTTGAATAAAGGAAGTTTTTTTTAAAAGTAGGCCTATAATGTATAAAACAAGATATGTATAAACGTTTATCAATCAAAAACAGATCCATGTAATAAAAAATGATAGGTCCCCTATTATTTGCCAACAATATTTAAGTACTCTAGGAATTAGTGGGTTTTACAGGCCCTGTTTAATATCACTTCACACAAAGAGAAACGGTATGCATACACATATTGCGCCTTTTTTACTTTTTAAACGGCATATTCCCCCCCCCGCCCAACCATTCATTGTCGTACCGGGCGGTTTGTTTGTGTTGTGATTTGTCAGCCGCCCAGCCGCGCTGCTGACGACACGCTCGCCGCCGCAATGCATTCTGGGTCCATACCAAGATGGCTGCGCCCTTGCCGAAGTGCTGAAGAAGTGCCTCCCAGAGAAATTTCCAGGAATTTCGGTGGAATTGGCGTTCACAACACCACGAATTCACACAACGCGAAACACACACAGCGACACAACAACCCCACAAACTCCCAAAGTGACACGAGTCGGTCCTTCCCGTGGCTGTGGCAGACTGTCGGTGTGAAGATGGGCCTCATCTGGAGCCCCTTCCCGTAGCGAACCGCCGTGGGGAGAGGACCCGCAGGTTCCCCTGCAAACACCTGCCCGTAGAACTTGGACTTGACGGCTTTGACATCATCTATAGACTGTGGACGCTACCGTACAACTTCTTGTGCAGAATTGTCTGTGCGACCGTGTCTGTCATCGTGAGAACGCGACGAGGTCCCCCTATCCCGATAGAGAACCGCAGCGCACTGCCAAGGTCTGAACGCTGCATTTGCCTTCCTACACGAAGCGCTCATTGCTCCATATGTGTCTTTGAGTTGTGTTGTTGCGGTGGTTCCAGACATTCTTTGCATAGTGCTGCTCGGCCATGCGGACACGCTGCATTGCAGGCGCAGTGTGGTCGTTACGTGACGCTCGGAGCTGTCAGATCAGCGAGTGGAGCTCACCTATTAGCGGGTGCCTTTTTGTGCACACAAGTTGTACTGAGGATACTCCACTTGTCTGATCGCGATAAGTGTGTGTGTGTGTGTGTGTGTGTGTGGTGTGTGTGTGTGTGTGAGAGATACGATAAGGAGATAAAACACGTGGAGATAAGTCAAAACTGTTTCCAGGTGTAACGGGGAATGTTAACATATTTTGATTTACAATTTAAATGACGGTTTTATGACTAAATTGGATTCATATGAATTAATTCAGGGCAGACTGGGCTATTGTTTTTGTTTTAAAACACACTTAGGCTGATGGTTTATTTACATATTTGATGTCACCTGTCAGATACAATTTTATTTAATTGTTCTACCGTCTACTCTAAACCCTTAAGTGCATACAACATAACCAGCTGCTGTCACTATTTTGCCAGATGTTTTAGAAGCTACATCGGATACATTTGCCTTAACTTATCAGTTGTGAGACCTCAGTCACAATCATAAACAAACATTGATTGGAGGGTTTCCTAAACATTGTTATCCATACGTATTCTCTCCCTACAGGGCCTTAATGAAAATGGACGTGGACTTGCATTCACCGGCTGTGGGACTGGCTGAGGAAGAGGAGCCTGATCTCAGTGACTGGAAGCTCCCTTTGGCCTTCATGAAGAAACGCCACTCAGAGAAGATTGAGGGCTCCAAGGCCCTGGCACAGAGCTGGCGGATGAAGGACCGGGTAATTTTCTTCTCTTTTCCTACATTGTTGGGGTCGTTTTGGGAGGTGCTGTTTTATATACGGGCATTGCATGCTTTAGGTCTCATTGGAGAGCCCTGCACGGTACGCTGCGTTCATTCTTTCAGGACTGTACTGGTAGTTTGTATACAAATTAAAATGCAATTATGTGCGTGACTCACTACTTCAGAATTGTAGTGTTTTATAATTCAATCTTTCAGGTTTGAGATTTCAAATAAGGCAAAATTACCATTCGGTTTAAACTTCCTCCACATGAAAAACCCACAGCAGGCGCGAATAGAAGAAGCAAGAGGTCTATTATGCAGAAATGTCATGTGAGATCATGGTTATTTTAATCTCGGAACCAGCAATCCTACTATATTATCGCAGAGCTTTTTAGGTGAGAAGTTCAGATCCTGGGAAACCAAAAACTGAAAGTTACTTATTTATGTTTTGCTACTGAGATATTCTACTGAAGAGAGTTGACAAAGTGCCCCGAAGGGGATTTTTAAGAAGGATGTTTATTTTCTTCAGTGGCCAGTTTGCACGTTGATTTGAAACCACTTAAAGCATTTTGATCACCGGGCAAGAGGTTTAGCTTGCCCTTCCATCGGGAACAGATTGTGTTTGCTGTTAGCGAATGACATACTTACAGATCCAGCCACATGAGTGGTTGAAAGGAAAGCGAAAGAAAGTGGGAAAAAAAAAGAAGTGAAAGTGAAACACACTTTAAACCCAGATTAGAGCTGGTCACCTGTCAGATTTTGGGTTATTAATCAAAAGTCTGGTTTGTGCGACTAGGTTCCCGTTCTCGTAATGCTGTAATTGGATGTTGTCGTTTCTATTTCATTATTATCATCTGTGATCCTCCCTGTGCGTTGATAACATAAGAAGACTCAAATATTGTCATGTGAATAAATCCCTTTTGAGGATTAATATGTTGCTGTTTTGTCTTCATCCACCTTGGCCCAGCACTTAATAGTTTAGTTGAACTCAACTAAACTCTAATACTTTAGTTTGACTAAAATAAACTAATAGTTTAATTTAACTAAACTATTAAAGTGTAGTACCTGTGTAGTACTTACCTGTAATACTAAGGGTAACGGTCTAACTTTAGTAGTTAGTTGTGGTAATGGCCCACCTTATATGTTGGATTGGAGCTCTTCATGGGGTTGGGCTTTCTCCCCGTTTCAATTGATGGCTCTATCGCTTGTTTCCTAGGAGTGATTGTATCTCCTAATGTCGTCTTTGAAAGCTTCAGTACATTTGAGTCCAACATATTCATTATGGATCACGTTTAATAGTGAAGTCACAGAGTAGTAAAGGTTCTACCTGTTGAGTTATCATTGGACCGCGCGTCGTGCTAGACATTAGTGTTGTGCTTTGAGGGCAAATCAATCCCAGGGCAACAAGGCTCCAGCGGTGCACCGAATTGTGAAACCTTTATTATTTCTAGGCTCCTGTGCCCACTATTTCATTTAGCTGCGGGGCATGCGTGCTATTCCATGGCAGGTCTACCTCAAACCTTTCCCAGGTGAATGGGTTATACCGCCTCTCTCTGCCGCGCAGCTCTCGTATAAAAGGTAAAAGGTACCTTTTGATCCAGCATCGCGCTGCCTGCCTGACTATATCCTCGCCCCAAACTTATGGAGAGATATAGTTATAATAATGCCAGGTGCCACACAGTCATACATAACCCGCACTGGCTCGTCCTCCTCGGTTCCTGGGGTAGACATCCAGCAGAATGACACTTTTAACGCCGGCGTGCTGCTCAGACATGGCCGGGATTACGGTGTTGGCGCGTGTTGAGCTGTGGAGCTCCGGGGCGCCGCTGAGTAAAAGCGTGTCATTAAATATGAGTCCCGGTATTGATTTAAAAGACGGAACCGCTCCGATCTCCCGTTTCCTCGTCGTCGGGCTCAACACCCGCTAGCGAATTAAGGTGAATTTACCGTGCGTCGTTTATCCTTCCCGCTCAATTTGAGGGAGATGTTGACGCCTACGAGAGCATGTGGAAAGTTGAAGAGAGCTCAATCTGTGAGTGTTTTATTGTTGTCGTACATGGATAGAATCCGTCAGGATGTCGTCCTGTATCCATCCACCCACGCTCAAGCCAGAGAGAACACCCGGTGCAGTCGGTGGCAGACGTATTAAGGGGAGGAATAAAACTGTGAAAATAGGTGTGGAATAAAAAGAGAAATGCGTGAACAGGATATTCAAGGTCGGGGCAAGAGAATGGAAGAAGTTGAAAGCGGCAAACTTCAGCCAATCATCGGCGGTTAAATACTAAGGCAAGACAGAGGTCAAATACGCTTGTGCCGCTGAGCCGGTCGGACTGCAGGAATCCATAATGGTTGTGTTAGGAATAACTGTGCGGATTAGAAGGCCAATACAGCTCCAGCGATGTTAGAGGTGATGTGGTCTGTGGACCACGGACGGCTTCACTCCACGACTCCCTTCCTGCAATGCACAATACAATGTGTCTGAAAGGAAATTCTAACATCGAGTGTGTGCTATGGTGCTAGACTAGTACAAAACTTAGTAATTCATTACATGCGGAATTTTCAGTATGTTATGTATAACTTCTCATTTCAGTAAATGCATTGGAAAGCCAATGCCATAATCCTGATCAACACAACAATTAGTAGTGTTCGGTCCATCTTACTCTAAGTACACTATTCTAAAAGAGTAGGATATCGTGTCCCTGGGGACGGTAATAACCTGATGGAAAGCAAGCAATGAGTGCTTTCCAGAGCTAGCTGCTATTCCAACAGTTAGGATAGTCAGAGCTCCACTGATTGGTCTATTGAGTAGGTCAGGAATGATGCCCTGCACCCTGGGAAATCAGTCTACTGTAGTGTACACACACACACACACACACACACACACACACACACATCACGCACTACACACACGAACATCACTACCGACACACACACACACACACACACACACACACACACACTAGGGCTTTGACTCCGAACTTCATCATTCGAATATAATTCGAATATCAAAAAATAAATCAAAATTCGAACGAATATTAGGCAGCCCTTAATATTCTAACCTGTTATGGGCAGGCCAAGAGGGAGAGATGTCGGGGAACCCGACGAAGTCTATTCATAATATTGTAATGACCACGGAAGAGGCAGTGAATGAAGTATTGATTAGACAGTGATTTATTAGTAACCTAATAAACCGTTGTTATTCTGATATCGTGACAAATCATGATCACTGTTCTATAGTGTCCATTTTTTGAGTCTCAATGTCTACTTCAAATGCAGTTAGAAATATGGGAGAGATGCTTCATTTTGTTTTATATGCAACAGGCCAAAAGACTATATGAATATGTTACTTACTTGCTCCTTTTAAGTATAACATTGCTTGTGGAGTCCAATTCCTCCACTGAAAAGGGAGGAATGTTCTTACAACTCTCTGCTAGTTAGCAATCTATCTCTTCTCTACGTGTAGTTGTGTTGCGCGAATGCTGCTGAGTGAGGTAGCCTATTTGATTGATTCGCTGTATTGTCCAATCATGGTGGTGATAACAAAAAAGAGAGCGATACCATTGGCCTGGGGCGCACACTGGTGCGACCCGAGGGCGAATTTTCTTGCGCCAATGACAAGCTGTCTCTGCTTGATAGACAGCCAAAAGTTAGCGAGCTTACATTGACTCCAACGTGGCCGGCGCCCCTGAGTTGGAGGAGGGCTTTATTTTGAATGACCAATAACTAGCCTAGCCCAAATCATTGACGTTCAGACGCATTTAAATGGTTGCTGGCAGTGACAAGTATATCACACAATTAAACGAGGATCAACGCTATGTATTTTTGTTGATTTATTTCGTAATGATAACAGTTTATTAATAGTTGGCAGATATATTCAAGTGAATATTTCATAATCCAGGTCTTACTGAAAGCATTTAATGGTCAAAATATTATTAATAAATATTTCGAATATATTCGAATATTAATTAACAAACAAACTTCGAATTTGATTTTTGGGCAAAAGTCAAACCCCTAACACACACACACACGCACACACATTATGACGCTCGCTTTTGAGTGGATAAGTGGATATGTCAACAAAAGCGATTCGTGTCACAATTGTGTAGCTCTGTTCCTATATGTACAAACATTTGCAAGGGTGCATCTGTTTAAGGTCATTTTCTGTGAATTTAGTCGCGCGTGTGCATTTCTGTTCCACGACCTGCGTGTATTTGCGTGGGAATCCTGTCGCTCAGTGAGGCTGTTTGGCGCAGTGGTGTGAGAACAGCTTCTGGGAGGTGGGATGGCTATCATTACTGTAAAGAAGGTTGGCTCCAATTCCGAATAGTCTCTGGGTTTGATGGCGCATACCTCCACTTAACCAATAATGGGCTGCCCTGATCATTGGCAGAAGGAAGCCATCAAGATGACAAATAGTGATTGGCACAGTCTCACTTTATTGAGCGGCTGTAGCCTAGTCATTAGCGCCTTCACCCCTCCCCGGTGATTGGCAGGATATTTACTCCTAATGAACCGGATTGGACCACAGAGTGGGATAAGGGGGCGGGACCTACGCTCTGCACATTAGTTTGTACAGTCTTAAGTGCTTGCAGCTACCGGTGATTTGCAGGTCAGGGCGTAATGAACAAGAAATGAGTACTGCATTGTAGTACTACTCGTCTCAAAGTGCTTACATGGCTCTTTCTCCCGAATGGTTGTAAGATTATCTATCATCTGATGGCCCGGAGAGATGGAGCAAGTTTACATGTCTTCATTAGTTCTAAGACAAAGTTGTGGAGGCTAGTTTATGGTTAATCTCTCAAAAGTGACACACTATGTGTAAAGTAGACATTATGGTGTAAAAAAATGTAAATTTGTTAGTTTTTTTACTAATCTAAATAAATTCTGTTAAAATCTCACCTTGTCAACCGTTTGTCTATTTTCCAGATCTGCTTTATTTGAGCTCGACCTTAACATGTCTAGTACTATAAGCTTATCCAAAATGTTATGACAGATTATTTCCAATTCCAAATAACGTGTTAATTAGCTGCACATATTAATGCACATTAGCCTTGGTTAAATTTAACTTAAATTTTACTTGAAAAGCTTGGAGGATATTCCAACTTAACCATATGCTATAGCCTGCCCAACACTCATTTTCATATCCCTAAAATACATTTATTTCTATGCATGTTTCAAGTTACAAAGGCTCATCCATGTTTTAATGATAGTTAAATCATGTATGAGCATGTGTAACTTGTGAAAACAGCCGTTAAATAATTTTTTCAGGATCATGTATAATAAAGCCTCTATCTTCCCGTCGCAACCTTTTTACTAGAAAAATCGACCAAAATAACTCTTAAAGCTATACAGACTGAAGCTCACTGAAGCAGCATGGTAATGACTTGCCTGTGTGATAATGTATGTTTGTGAAGCAAGTCCCTGCGGCGAGTCAGAGCTGTAATTCCAACGCTTGACCTGTTGCGCGCTCACCAGCAGGCCTGGAGCCGATCGATGTGCCATGCTATTTTAATAGCCTTCGTTTACTAATGGAATAATCAGAGCCCATTGATCCCTGCACCGAGAGGTGCTGGGGGGGTGGGGCAGGGGGGACCGGCCTGGTTGGCCTCTGGAGAACCATGTGCCATTTATTAATGACTGGAATATGGCCACCAATTACACACAAGAGCTTACCCAGAATGACACAAGCTGGTGGGAGGCAGCTGTGAGGACCTCGGGACAAAGCTATGGGGAGTACTGATGGGTACTTCTTATGAGTGATTGCCCACTACTGGTGGGCTTACGACACCTTGAATACTTGCAAAAAAACGTATCGATTTTATGTTTTCTTTTATTGGTCTCTGGATTAAAAGTTTGCAGATGAGGCCAAATTGTTTGTAGGATTGATGTCTTAAGACACGCAGCAGCGTTGCGTTTTTTAACCGTCTCCCTCTCTCCCCTTCCTGTCCTTTGTCACTCTGTCTCTGTTTGTCTCTCTCCTCCCTTGCAATTGTCTCTCCCAGAGCCAGGATTCATGATATTATCGGAAATCCATGAGGGCCAGTGGACCTGTATTACGATCTCATTTAGTTGAGACTCTCCTCTTTAGATTAACTTCAAAAGTCAAATCAACACATGCCCGACACACACACACACACCCGATTTAATAAAGATAATTGTTGTTATTGACATGAGGGTGTATTGAGTGGGAAAGGGCTTCTTTAAATGCCTCTGCCCTCTAGTCTACTCCAATCTGTTTTCTCAGGGCTTTACGCCCTCATCCATCCATATATCCTCTTTACCTTTGTGGATGTCATGCCTCTGCATGGCTTATTATGTTAAACGCAACGAGACACGTTGTTTTGTGGCCCAGACAACATTTATTCAGAATGTATTCAAGTCGTGACAGATGCTCAATTATCTTTTTGATACGGCATGACCTGTCGGTTATCTTTTCTAAGTGGCGGTTAAACTGGTTGCTCACGGCTGCTTGTTTCTCGTCCATTTCACCGTCGGACCCACAGTGAAGGCCCTGACGCATGCTAAGCGGACAGCCTGGTGGCAGCTAGCGCCCAGAGGAGCTTTTGTAACTTACTACCCGTCTGTTACCAGTTAAAATATATGCCGGGCTGGAAACGCATGCAAATTATTTTAGAGGGAATAAATGTTGACATTAATTGACATATCATAATAAACAAAACGTATAACTCAATGCTGGTTATATACACAGAGCGTCAGAATGTATGCGTTAAATCAGCTGACGCATGCACACGATAAATGTGAGCGACATCTGATGAGATGGGACGGAGCAGTCCTACCGCTCCATCCGTCCCTTCGTGTGTAAATGATCAGCTGTGTTATTAGTTACCATCATTGGACAGGCAGGCAATTCATCCATGCTGTATATCATACAGTGTAAATCCTCTTTGCGTCTCCATTGAGCTGCCAGCGGTGATGGAGTGATGTCTCGTATGTTACACGCCAATCTAATATCGCCTGATCCACCTCTGACACTGATCCAATCAATGGAGCTCAATTTGATTCATCAATCTGCCAGGGTTGAAGGTAGGGATGTGCATTTCTGGCAAAAGTACTATTCGATATTCGCTGGGAAACATTAGAATAATATTCGAAAATCGCTCAATCACGCACGCACGCACCTCGGATACACGCACGTACAATGACACAGGGAGAGGCTTTTATGACTTGTATGAAATCAATCTGTTTATTTCAACAACTGCGCCAACATTCAACATCAAAATTATTTCAACGTGGGCTTAGGCAGACAGACCTACATGCGCCGAAAACGGATCGCTATTTATTTATTTATTTGTTTTACTGAACACCGCCTGCATGACGGTGAACTAGACACGTCAAAAATATACCTTCACAAAGGGTCTTTTTAAAATTTATTTGTTACTAGCATTCATAGTGTTGATCAGCAGAGAAATAGTCTGCCAAAGACGTTGACGTTGCATAGCAACCGAGGACGCTATTCACCACTGGAAGTTGTGAAGGCCCATGCAAGTCAACGGAGTGTTCAACAGCATTGAGAAGAGCCGTGTAATAAATAACGATCACATTTATATTATTCAATATTCTACGTGACTCCGACTATTCGACGATCGTTGCCCATCCTTAGTTGAAGGGTGGACCAGGTCTAGGCCTGTGTTTACCCATTGGTTCTCAGTTATCTCCCATCCTTCCTCCCTCCCTCCCTCCCTCCAAGTGTCCATCAAAATGCATCACATATATTATAGTGCCTGGATTTAGACCAATTAGAGCTGGTGTAAGAATATATATTTATTAGACGTGAATGGAGGCAAAAGGACCTAGTCCCACAAGAGGTATAATTAGGCGACTTCGGCCATTGCCAAAATAGAAGACTCTGGTCTTTTTGGGCAGCAAAACGTCTGCTCCAAAGCCGAACCTTCAAGCACCATCAGTCACTCCCTTACAATATCCCAGGAATATCTTTCGATGTTCCTCAACAGAAGCCTAACCTCTATAAAACTGTTATTGTGTTTTTTCCCCCCCCCCTTGCCCTCTGCCCGCAGATATTCAACACACATCCGTCTGACATTTTTTCCCACGCGGGGCCACAATGGCCTTTTATTCCACCACCGAACTTTGGCCTTAACACATCCCCAAGGCTCGCTGTCCTTTCCACTGTTGCTGTGTTAAAGGCCAGAGCCCAGTCCCTCATCCCTAATGGGGTCCATGTCGTGGGGCTGATATCGGTAGTAAAGGTCTTTCTCTGCAGCACCACTCCGCCCCAGATGTAGCTCAGCTATACGCCCGGGTGACAGCTCATGTAATGGAACAGGTGGTGTATGAGCACTCTTATTCGGCCAGCGGTAGAAATAGTTGGTTACGTATGTAGTAGGGGTGTAACGATACACATATTTTTGGTGGTTACAGAGGTGGACCGCGGTGCGTAAATGTGGCGTACATATCGTTAATATGGCGAATGTAATGGCTTGGAATTTAAAACTTGAAGTCGAAGTTCCCCCCGGACCGTTTAGCCAAAGTGTACTACTCCGTAATCCGACTCCGTAACCACGGCGACCCCTCGAGCATTCGCAGTTCTCCGTCGGGATTTCGGGTACGCAACGCATTTCGCCGCCCGATCGATCTCATATGTTGGCTACAAACCATGTAAGCAGTGTTGTAAATAAACTTCCAAAGCTTCTCAAATCTTATTTGGTCCATTTAATGTGCAAAGTAAAATGATTTTGTTGACCAATGACCGCCCTTTCCGTCTCCGTTGCGTCGACGGAAAGTCTCCGACAGGCTCTCCGGCTACGGGTTCATGTTGAAGTCCTGTGTCTACGTACAGCACTTTAACATGCACACACACATTGGAAGAGGCACCACCCAGGTGTTACTATCACCGTTGCTGTGGGGGAAAAAAAAACGAGCTGTGCAAACCCAGCTCACGACACTATTTCAACAACCCGTCTGGGAATTCAGAAATGCAAATGCCATAGCCGAGTTATTGGTCTTTTCATTACTGCTGATCTACGGCCACTCTCTGTTGTTGACAAGCAAGCAGTTTTTCTTTAATTTCCCCCTTAACTATGAACCGTACCGGGACTTCACATCTGAGGTACGGACCGAACCGTGACTTTTGTGTACCGTTACACCCCTAGTATGTAGGGTTGATTAGGGTTTTGAATTTGTGTACAGCGTTTCCCCCAGGAAATGTCTTAGTCAAGGTGGTCCCTTGGGGGTATTTTGCCCCTAGTGAAACCACTTCCGGGGGTTATTATTATTATTATTATTATAAAAATAATAATTAAAGAAAATATATGTAAATTTTTTTTGAAAATAAATTGGTAGTGAAGGCGGAGCCCTAGAGTTGTTAAGGCGGCCGCCTTAACCGTACAGTGCTGGGGGAAACACTGGTGTACAATCTACTGCTAAGACTGTCAAGCTACTAGGTTATGAAGAAATGAGTAGGAGAAGGTGATGGACAGAGAATGTTTGTGTGGACACTCTTTCCACAGAGTGGGACTAGCATAGTGACCTTTTCCTTTGGCCTGTGGAAGTGAGGTCGTGGCTTTAATTAGCTTCGTCATGATACCTGACTGACGACACACTCGCTAACTCACTCTCTTTCTCACTCTTAGAGATTCCATATAGGCTAAGGGATGAGCGTGATGAGGTTGTTCCTCAATAACATTTTCATTGAACCTTCATTTATAATTTGTTAATATTGAATTATTTTTTGCTATTACTCTTGATTTGTCTTTCTTAATTTTTGTTTCCCTTCCCCTTTCCCTCTCAGTTCTACCTGAGAGTCCCCAAGACTATATGCGTGAACGCCTGATCATTAAATATAATATAGGCTACAAAATCATCAAGTGAATAGGGAAACTATATGTTACCCATTGTCTGTCTTGATTAGGATGAATTCTCATGTTATCATATTTATGTTAAACCAAAATAACAATGTGTGGTCTTTTGTATCATCCACAACTCTTAAATATACTCTTTGAATTCTTTAATGATGACGATAACAACTATTGTGCTTTTGTTGTTTTATGTCAATTAGTTTAGGCCCACTCTTTTTCAACCGTTTTCAAAGCTCTATGCGGCGGCAGCATCACCTGCTTGGTTTAGAACTCAGGCCCCATCCACACAGAGCCGAAACGGGCGAAAATGATCTGGTTTTTCGTTTTATGAGGTTCAGGAATATCTCTGTAAAAACGGAATCATTGCGAAACCGAATCGGGCTGTAGAAACGCTGTAGTAAATATTCAAGGCGCATCAAGCCTGTGCGTGCATACAGCCTGCGCACTGTATACAAACATTCAGTCACGAGGAGATTCAACCTTTTAAATTGAGCAGAAATGATGTACAGGGCTGTGTTTTAAAGCTACAAAAAGAATACAAATAAAATAATAAATAAAAACCTCAACGCAACTCTGACGTCGCCCAGCTGGTGGGGGGGCTGATGACGTCATCGTTTGCGCTTCAGGCGTCCACACGAATCGTAACACGAAGCCGCAAGTTAAGTGATAAAGGTTCTCACAACCTTTAGGTTTGGAAAAGAATAGGATTATTTATGAAATCCACAACACAAAAAAGGTCAGTTGGCCATTGTGCAAAAAAAAACAACACACACACTGGAGGATAGACTTCCAGACGTGTGTGTGTGTGTGTGTGTGTGTGTGTGTGTGTGTGTGTGTGTGTGTGTGTGTGTGTGTGTGTGTGTGTGTGTGTGTGTGTGTGTGTGTGTGTGTGTGTGTGTGTGTGTGTGTGTGTGTGTGTGTGTGTGTGTGTGTGTCACCCACCAATAGTGTGCATATGCATGTTGATATAAAATGACAATTGATTTTGGATGAAACTGTTAACAATACTGAATAGAATAATCAATAGAAAAATTGTCGTTTTGCAAGTTGAGAAGCGGTCCGCACAATTCTTGTTGGTATCCTTAATTGCTACCGGTCTTCATCTGTAAATCCTCATACCCACTGAACACACAGTAAATATGTGTGTTTGGGTACTGTCGTGTGAAGGTGAGGGACGGCAGGAGAGAAAGGCAGCAGACGGCCCTGATATTGCAACATCCCCCCGGGCAACAGACTGCAATCTTTCACAAAACCAACTTTTACAAATCTCATAATGCGTCGAAAGAGTTTGCTTTTGACCTCGGGGCTAATTGGAGCCCAGAGTGCACAAAAGCAGATGATGGCTAAGAACACTTTCTGCTTTGGCAAATCTACTTTGGCAGACTTTAGCGAGCTGTTGCGCCAACACCTGGTGATGTAACTCCCTTCCCCTGGCCAAGACCTTGCCGATTACCTGGTATCGACCGGGGCATTGATTGCCATGCTCCATGAAACTGGGCACAAACTATGTCCACATGGCGGCACGGCGATGCCAGAAATGACCCAAAAATTAATCAAAAACCTGCTTTCCGCAGAGGTGCACTGTGGAATAATTGAGCAATGAAGCGATTTGTTGTGACATGGACTGCGAGGCCCATCTTGATTACAGGACGCTCGTATCAAATGCGGTTATATCCTTGTGTTCCTCAACATTTGACATCACAGAATCATGACCCTGCCCGCCCATAAGGACGCAGGACACGAGGGAACATAACTGACATCCGCGCTGGAGTCTGGACGTCAGGCACAGGATACACAAGGGTCCTGAGTCACAGAGTCGGAGGAAAACCAACCCCATCAGCCCCTTATAACCTGTGTGTGGGAAGTCACACCTGTCCAAAGTAAAGCTAGACAGACCTTCATGGTCTGGCCTGACTAGTCCAGGGATTTGTTGGGAATTGTTAGGTGGTGCGACTCACCTGGAGAAGGTCTATTTCTGACCGGATGACGAACCTTTCAAGCGTCACTGAGTTGGCGTGTGCGTGTGCGTGCGTGTGTGTGTGTGCGTGCGTGCGTGCGTGCGTGCGTGCGTGCGTGCGTGCGTGTGTTCGCTGAATTGCGAAAAAACAAATCACGCGAACATAAAAATAGCGTATGGCTTTTATACATTACCTGATACCTGGCTCATCTCTTCTCAACTTGCTTTGGTCCCAAGGTACCTAATTTTCCACTGCAGATATCAGCTGAAGATAGCACCTCCCCCTCCCCCCGCTCAATGTCAAGGTCGTCATAGTGATGCAGCACGAAAATAACGTGAGGCAATCTTCAGCGTGACGCACACCCAGGAACAACAGAGGATATCGAAGAGACGTGCTACGTTCCAAATCACATCCTTTTTTCTTTTTACTTCAGCCAACCTCATTAGTCGCCGCAGCACAGTATCAGTTACCCCTCATTCCACTGATGAGCACACCTGTAGTGCCGCCCAGCGAGTATCGTTGTCTCAGTCGATGTGATGCGTCTTCTGCTGCAGAGGATGTAGTACAACATCCTGGTATTTTTTGGCGTAGCGCATTTTCTATACTATGTATTTGGACATGCTACATCTTTTTCTGGCATGCTTACTACCATGGTTGTATGGGTAGGTGTTGGAACGCAGGGGCGCTCTTGATTGTCGGTATGGAACTGGTTGGCACAGCAAGGAGACAAGTGGGTTTTTTTTGCCAATGCGTTGGTAGCCTACGCCGAGTCGCCGAGGGGGCAGCTGAATTAAAAGGACGGCCGATGCTTTAGGAGCTTGGCTGCTTAAAAAGGTCTCCAGTCACGCAATGAAGACTCAGTAAGACTGATCTGTTTTTTTCAGTGGATATCGATATCGTTGCTTGAGTGAAATATTATCCCAGAACGCCTGATATTTTGTGAGCAATAAGCGATAAGTGGAGTGCATACGTTAGGCAGCTTGGAAGCTTGTCGGGCCTTAGGAAACATGCTAAACGTTTTCCGTCTTTCTGGGTGTACTTGAGTACTGCTGTTTTTTATTCAACACATTTGGCCAGTGCTGAAGGAACCTGCGTGTGCGTGCGTGTGATCCGGGCCCGGAGGATCGATGGTTGTTCTGTTTCAGAGATTGTTTACCCGACCCCGTCTCTATCCCGGTGGGCTTCCGTTTCTGGGCTACAACGGGCTCCAGCAGACTTGAAGACACTACTAACCTATATACAAGAGACAGAGACACACTGTTTGTCCAGGAGCAGGTCAGCTTTGGAGGCACACGGCAATGTGTCTCTAGCCTCCTACTTCAAGCAGGGCAGGGCAGGAATGTAGACGTACATTCAGCTCTACTTCCTCGTTACAATCCACATCAACTAACCCAAGTGGGGGGGAAGACATCAATCTCAAACTGTACCCTAACATCATCTGCTTACTTGGCCTGTGTCCTGATCTTTCCATGAAGTACTTGTTAATGTTATTCTGACATTATTGTCGTTGCGTGTGTCTCCTCCAGATGAAGACGGTGAGCGTAGCCTTGGTGCTGTGTCTCAACGTGGGAGTGGACCCCCCCGACGTGGTGAAGACCTCCCCTTGTGCCAGGCTGGAATGCTGGATAGGTGAGAACATGAATGACTCACTCAGTCACTCACTCAACTTATTTATGTATGGTCAATTTATGCATCTATGTCATATATCATCTTGCCAGCTTTCTGAACTTATCAAATCATTTTCTTTACGTGATTTAATTTAATGTAACATTTAAAATATGTGTACATGCAAAACTGAATGAAGGGGAGGAAATAAACACAGCAAACTTTATTTGGCTGAAGAATTTCAGGCCCACTGTTGTAGTGCAAAGTTGTTGAATTTGAAGTTAATGTAATGTGCAGGAAGTTTATCCCAACAAGAACCTCTGAAGTATCGAATACCTGACAGACAAAGCACAGACAAAGGAGGAAGTAGTCTCTTTCGAGAAGGGACTCTTCCTCCATGTCCCTCAAGACTGTTTATATCAAGGGTTCAACTTTTCTAGAGTTCTCTGCATTTGTTCGTACCAAGTGCTTAAGAAAAATGTGCCGAAAGAACATTCTGATGATATTGGGTATTGAACCCAGCGCATATGAATGAATATGTGAATCACAGCGCTCAACAATACTGTTGTGTCTGCAATAATGTTGCGCGCGCGCACACACACGCACACGCACGCGCACGCACGCGCACGCACACGCGCGCGCACACCACACACACACACACACACACACACCACACACACACACACACACACACACACACACACACACACACACACACACACACACACACACACACACACACACACACACACACACACACACACACACACAAAACCCCCTTGTTGTGGAAATGATGCATATTCTCAAAACGAGGCTTCAATTCATCATCTCAGCAGTGGTTTAATTGTCTCTGCATAAAGAGTATCACTATCCCCCGCTATTCTGTCAATACGTTATTCTCTGCCTACTGAGCAGAATTTGATACACGCCCCATCCATACACTGCAATCCCTTCAGCCCCATTGATTTTCCTCTTTGTTTTTTCTTCCCATGCATTTGGGCAATTGTTCTAGGGCTGTGGCTTACCAAGGAGGACATAATATTGGAATAAGCACGGCTCCATGTCTCGTTGTATATCGCAAAGCTGTTTGGAATTGTTCGGTGTCTGCGGTCCTGCCATTATGGTTGCAAATCGAGGTTTTGAGTCATGTTAGGACTTTAGTCATGAGACATTTTCTCTGCACTCATCTCACCAAAGTCTTCCTTCTGAATAATGCATTGGTGTGGTTCTCGGCGAGCTTTGGTGTACAGTCTGGCGTTGTTGTGATGCAGGGAGAACTGCAGTGCTGGGGTGAGGGCGCTTTGCACGGTCATGCTGTGTTTACACTGTTTGTGCCGTCTGCCAGATCCTCTGTCGATGAGTCCCCAGAAGGCCCTTGAGACCATCGGAGCCAACCTGCAGAAGCAGTACGAGAACTGGCAGCCACGAGTGAGTACGCGCCCGAACTCTGGCGCACACACAGCACACACACACTTGCGCAAAGATGCACATAAACTAGGGGCGGGAATCGAGAACCGGTTCGTACTCAGAACTGGCTCCAACTAATCAATTCCGTCGGAATTCTCCAACGTTATCGATTCTACTTAACGATTCCGCACCACGTTTTCCGGGTTTACTCGAAATTTTTAGCGTCGCGGTACATTGATCGCGTCACTCTCTCTCTCTGCGATGACCCTGCGAGCGCCGACGGCCAAAGTTCAAACAACAAGGCAGCGTCATTGAGAGAAGGAAGCCATCCAAAGTCTGGCTCCATTTCACCAAACGAGATGAAAATGCTGCCGTGTGTAATCAGTGCAATGCTGTAATATCGTGTAAGGGTGCAAATACCAGCAAAATGCTAAAGCATTTGTCTACCCAGCATGGACTTAAATGCCAAGAATGCCATGTGTTCAAAAGCCTGCGTACCAGTCAAACAGGCTCCACTATGTCCGTCGTTGACGATCGGCTCAAGTTACCCCTTTCACGCTAGCTGTTCAGGGTCCAGGACACTAGCTGGAATGAGGAGAAGATGCAGGAATGTCACCCGCCGAGAGACCAAGTTTGTTGTGAAAGGCTTACATCCTTACGTATGTTCACTGTTTCGTTTACATTTCTATATCCCTTTCTAGAAAAGGAGTCTTAAACTATAATTTAATGACATTTGGTTTAAGCTTACAGTTGAGCTTAAAGTTTCTCAAGTTAAATCATCAATTTGTGTCTAAAAGCTAATTTAGGCCTACATGACAATTTTTCTAAAGTGGACTTGTGTATGTCAGCTGTTACTTTATTTACAATATCCTTTTTATGAAAAGGAGGGTGTTAAACCATAATTTAGCATGTTCAATTGTTAAATGTCTTTCTGTTATTTTTATTACTTATTTGTTTCATCAGTCTTCAGTCTATTTTCTTTCTCCTCTATATTCTGTCATAGTGTGGTTCAGCATGTAGAAAATAGGTACTTTTGATGCAGAAGACTGTGTAGAACTCCTTTTTTGCCACTCAATGAACTACTCAGGAATGGGTAAGAGAATTGATGAAGGAATTGGATCGATAGGCAGAATCGACAATGGCATTGATATTGATAATAAATGATCAATTCCCACCCCTAACATGAATGTACACAAATGTACATGCACATTCGTGCAAAGACACGCACACACGTGTGCAAAGACACAAACACACATGTGCAAAGACACGCACACACACGCAAACATACACAGTGTGTCACCGCTGAGACTTTTCTGATTTGATACAAATTAAAAAAAATTGATTTTCTTTCTCCCAAGTGATGGAATTCACCACACTGCAACGACACAGGAAGTGATTTGGTTTATGGGACCCTGAGGGCCGTCACTCCGGCGTGCCTCAGTTTATTGTATTTTATGATCAGCATTTACATAATTCTCTGTGTGTAGATATGAGAGCGGGAGAGACGTGGAATAAAGACGTTCAAATCTAAATCTCAGTCAACGTGTTGAAGAGCCTCGATAAACCACATGTGCACAAAACTAATTTTATACATCATTTTTTGTCATGTTTAAATATGGTTTATGCTAAAGCTATGCAGGCATATGCACCACACACACACACACACACACACACACACACAACACACACACACACACATGCAGGCCACCACACACACACACACACACACACACACACACACACACACACACACACACACACACACACCCCCCGGTTTTCTGCATTTCTTTGAGGATTAGTTTGTGTGTCTTTGTGTCAGGAGTCCCTGACGCAGTGGCACTAAACCTGCTCGACAGTCAAACCTATGTACCTCGATTGTATGGACTGTCCTTAATGGCTATTCCACTTCCAAGTGAAATGAAAGCATTTACCTGAAATGTATTCTCAAGATTTGACACAATGGGCATTGAATTCAAATATCCACATATCTCGTACCTTTTGTTTCATATGGCGCTTTTATAAATGTAGAAACTTTTCAATATACATTTTTGTGTGGTTTTGTGTCAAATTTGTTTGCATTGCTCCTATTGGCCGAGGGTCGCTTTCTTCGCTCAATGAAGCAGCAGACAACATTCACTAGCCGAGACCCCTTTGTGCGTGAATAAAGAACAAGGAGACAGCGTTGTCTCTCCAGGTGTTAGGCTGGCAAATGCGCTGCCATCAATCGGATGTCACAAAAGTTTAGTTCAGTTCAATGTGCGCGTAACCAAGGACATGCACTTTTTAAAAGAGGCTGCTACAAACCTGGCTCTCTGATTAACAGCTGCAGTCCTTGGGCTAAAGAGGTGGATTTGTGAAGAGAAGTCTCTTGCCGCAGTCTGTATGAAGAGGCCATTGTGTGAATTTAAACCCGCCTTCTTCATGAACAAGCGCCACGCTAATGATTTTATTGTGGTGGAAAGCTGTGAATATCTTTCCGAACAGTGTTTAGCGATAATGATTTGCCTTCTCTAAGCCTTCATTGCCTTCTCGAAGATCAATTCAGGTAACCTTTTACACTGGAGCCGTTGTACACATTTTTATACGGTATATAAATTTAACCGATAGAAAAAATACTGTTTGTATTCACAATCGTTAAGATTGTCTGCTACGCCTCAGTAGAAGGGAGACTTTCTTTCTTGTCGAAATTCTCAAGGTCATTCACTTATCTTACCTCAGAAGAAATTCACAAAGGCCTGGTAAATACTGTGTGAACATGGTATACAAATATAATAATACAGTTAAAAAGCCTACACAACATGTCAATACATTTATTAAAAAGTGTATTACCATGTAGGCTATAAAAAAGGGACCTTTCAATGTTTCCACCAACTGGTTATCCTCGTTTTTAACACTGATAGGCAGTGATGGCCTCAGAATGAGAAACGAAAAAATGGGAGGTTTTATGTGTTGTTTTTTTTTGGGTTAGATTTCAGGGTTAGGATTAGGCTTTATGGTTTGTTCTTTGTTAAAGGGTTAGAGTACAGGATTTGCTTAGGCTTTTTTTTTGGTTTTATGGAGAGGATTAAGGGTTTGGTTAGGTTTTAGGATTTAGTGTTAGATTACAGGGTTTGGTTTTTGTTTAAGGGATAGATTGCAGGATTTGATTAGGGTTTTGTTATATGTGGTTATGAGGTTGAAGGATTTGCTGTTCGTTTTTGGGTTAGATTACAGGATTTGCGTATGGTTAGGTTTTAGAGTCTGGTTTCAGGTGCTTCATCTTTTTCCTGTCAAATGAATGTCTTAGAACTGTCATGGTTTTGCCGTTCTTGCACCTGTTTATTGTCTGAAAACCGGAGTCTAGGTATACGCATGCCTCAAGGCTTGTTGCTTTCTCTCCCTGTTGACGTCTGATTATACAGTCTGTTACACCGGTACTCTCAGGAGCAGTAGCAGATGGCCAGAGCTGCCCTCAACCAGCGACACTAAACATACCTCACCCTACCTGGACCCAAAGCCCAGCAGGGAAGGGGGTCTGTGCAATGGGGGGGGGGGGGGGGGAGACCTGATCATAGATTACTTAAATCGCGTTTATTGGAAACGGGCAGAGATCCGAATGTTGGCACGGGAAACTATGCCGGACGTCTCCTGAGATTGTGATGGACGACGGGTAATATTGCGTATTATTTGGGGCGGTGCCGCTTGTTGAGAGAGGTATGAGGAATTGAGGAATAACAGCCCGATGGAGCAACAGAACAGCAAGGGAAACAAATGAGGAACAAATGAGGAACAGAAAAAGGAAGTGAAAGACACAGATAGTGGAACATTAGAGGAAAGGGGAGTCTGGGTTCTCAGGAGTACGGATTGGCCAACCCCTGTATCAGAGGGATCTTACGATGGGAGAAATCACATCATGGTGTATTTTGATACGAAAACATTGCTTCCATTTTAATGTCCTTGCCTAAAACTGTGTGCTAATGAATACGATCCCCTGGGCGGCCCAGAATGACGATCTCGTTCTCTCTCTCATTCCCCATTCTTATTGTAGGATGGATAGTAGGGGTTGGGTGAATTAGCGGTATGGCGATATATCGTCGCCCTTCTTAGTGCGATACGAGAATCGATACACTGGCGACAAATATTTATATTTTAATTAATCAAATGAGGCGCCCTAAACTGATTTCCCTGCTCCCAGCGTTTGATACCGGTACTTCATTCCTCCTCTGCGCTTTTAATGTGCCTTTTTATAAAGAAATGTGTTTCATTTTTTATACTCATTTGCATTCATAGTAGTTCTGTCAGTCTAAAAAACACAGCTTGGACCATGATTAAAGACAAAAATCCAGCACTTTACCTTTTATAGGTTATATGATTGTCTAACAATATATTGATTAACGCAGCATCGCCTTATCACGATATTATCTGTATCATGTGGTGAGGTACCCTGTGACTACCACCCCTAATAGATAGGACAGGTGTTGGTTGGTAACAAACTCCTCCTCATGCATATCTTTCAAAGGACCAGCCTAAAGGGATGTCAAGGCCAACCTTAAATGAACTGCACATAACTGCTCTCCGGAAGGCCCCCGGCGGCTGCGCGTTTCGCTTCGGCCTCGTTTTCATAAATCTCTTTGTGCTTCTTCGTTTGCTCCTTGTCTCTCAATCGACGCCATGTCACTTCTGCGCGATCCAATCTCATCCCGCGCCATCGACTCGCCGCCCTCCCCCTATGGTTTGTCCGGCACTAATGACTCATCCATCGATGTTTCCCTTGGAAATATGACATTTACTGAAGTGAGATATGCTGTCAATGGGATCTTAGACAAAGGACGGCACCGTCTTGCTTCTGCTGCCTGAGAACGTTCTGTCGGCTGCCTTTTATTTACACTGTCGATCAGAGTGGATGGTCTACTTCAACCTCTCGGTTTAACCCTGTGGCTTCATTGTGCTGCTCTTTGTTTTCAGATTAGTGTTAACAATAGTTCACATGTAGGGGGGGGGGGATCTGACTTGTAACCGGAAGGTTGTTAGTTCGATTCTAGAGTGTTGATGTGTCCCTGAGCAAGACGCCTAACCCTGACAGCTCCCGACGTGCTTGCTGTCGTCCTTGCATGGGTTATATTGTACGTTGCAAAAATTGCGGGGACTTAATGTACGCACTTATACGTTGTACGTCCTTGCACTTAAAAATAGTACTTAACATTGTGTAGCGTCTTATCCTTGCTGTCTTTGTTGGATACGAGGAATGGGTTAACCTAGCGATTGTACGTGCTTGGCACTTGTTTTTATGAATATCTTTACTCTACCGACGTATTGTTTTCTCTTTCTTCTGACAAATGTACTTATTGTTAGCTGCTATGGATAAAGCTTCTGCTAAATGGAAATGTAATGGATGACTCCGCCGTCTGTGCGTATGAGTGGTGTAAGTCGCTTTTGATAAAAGAATGGTGGATCAGGTTTAGCCTGATCCATGAATTAAAAGAATAATATAATGCATATCTCTGTGCTGCCAGCCTTTATACCAAAAAACAAACCAGAGTTAAGGCGGCACCTGTCCGTTGTTCCACACATGACCAGGATGTCTTTGTGCCCTCCTTATTCAGGTCAAGTGCTTGTGTCCCATGGTGACGTTCAAGGTTGCGTACCGCTATTCCTGTTTTACATGCAAGTCGCGAGCCTCCGAGTTTAAACAATTGACCTGGTGTAGTGCTCCTCTACTGGTTTCCTGGCAGCCATTTTTACCTCTTTGACCGTGAGTGGGAGTTGGGATCAGCCTTAGAATGGCTGTGTAATATTAATATAATAAACATAGCAAGCTCGGTTTTGTGTTGCTAAAGAGTTAGTGTGTGTGTGTGTGTGTGTGTGTGTGTGTGTGTGTGTGTGTGTGTGTGTGTGTGTGTGTGTGTGTGCGTGTGTGTGTGTGGTGCGTGCGTGCGTGCGTGCGTGCGTGCATTCTGCCGGATTCTACTAAGTGGAAGCTCAAACTTGTACAGGTCTCACTGTTGCGTCTGTAGTGGCATCCATCTTTACAGTAAGCGACTCTGTTAAGCTTGTTTATCTGTTTTCCGCCTCTGCTAAACCTTGCAGTGAGGCGGCCAATCAGAGCCTTCCACACCCCCTTCCAAAACAGTTTTTTTTGATATATAGACATCACAAACGTAAAGACCCCAGGCATCAGAAAAAAAAAGACAACATGGGAGCTTTAAATGAAAAGCACCTTGTAAAGATCGAGCCTTTTTTCTTTTTACAATGCAGTGTGTTTGCTCTGCTCCCCTATTCTCTTTGAAGACGCCCATGTATATTCAAAGGCGCCATTTTGTCTTTGTATGTCGCCCTTAATATCTCCCCCTCTTTCTCACTCCATTCCCCTCTCCCGCACGGCTCTCTCTGTAGATTAGCTTTGGGAATTCTCTGCATGGTTCGTTAGATGTTGGGAAGGCAGGTGAGACGTAAATGGGGCCTGTTCCCATACCTTGCTGGTATTATGGCTCATTAAGAATATCAGTTGTTTGGCACACTTTTCCACTGCCTCTTTAACCTCTTGCATATTCATACGGTCTCTTACCACATCGTGTGTGTGTGTGTGTGTGTGTGTGTGTGTGTGTGTGTGTGTGTGTGTGTGTGTGTGTGTGTGTGTGTGTGTGTGTGTGTTGTGTGTGTGTGTATATAACCATGCTGTTCTCTCCTCTACAAGATACTTTATTACTTTATACATTATTTATCTGTATGCTTAAGCCTTCGGCCTATGATTGGCTTTGAGCAACGCTCACTGAATGCCCCAGCAACACCCAAATCAAATGAGAGGCCAACGTCTTCTGGAAAGGTGTGATGCTAAACACTGGTCTGTGTGTGTGTGTATAGATGCATGCCAGTGTCTATATGGCTGACGTTTATGCACATGTTTTCCGATGCATATCTCACTCTCTCACACACACAGACACTAGGGATGGGTTGGTGGCGAATGATTCGTTCACAACGAACAAATCCCGAAGGTGAACGATGTGAACTGATTCCCAAAACAAGGAAACTAATTTTTTGATTCTTTTCTTTTTTAAACATAAAACAAAAATATGGTCACATTAATAAAATATACAAACAAACAGAGCTCCGTCTCCCCGCGACCTTATATTAATTGAGTCTAAAACATTCTCAAAGATTCAGCCAATGAGAGTACTACAGCAGGTAGTTATCACGTTGCCATGGCACACGGGTAAAGATATGACAAGGCACTGCCACACAAGTTAACTGAACGATCGCTGTAGGCTTCAATATCATGCAAGCACTTTAATGTTTTCTTTTTTATTTTTAACACAATTGTATGCTTTAATAAAGTATTGTTTTACCTACCATGGAAATGGTCGAACTGCGTCGTATAGGCCAATGCTACAGAAGTTCGCTTTTTTTGTTTTCCGAGCACACCGTGGCTGAAAACTACTAGGGCAGGCTGTGAAAAAGCCTTAATTGGGGGGCGTACCCAATACTTAAATCTACTGTGGAATTCTCTGTCGAATGACGTAATCTGACTTAACGAACGAATCAACCGATCGAATCGTGATAGTGAAGGGAACTGAAAGAACTGATTCCCGGAAAAGAATTGTTTTGCCCATCCCTAATGCGCGCGCGTACACACACACACACAAATCAATTCAAATAATCATGTAACCTCAATGCTCGACTGAACAGGTGATTCAAACCACTTAGTGTTCCAGATAGCAATGCTTTCAGCACCCTCTACAAATTTAGCCTGCAACGATTCTTTGCATGTTAGTAAAGTATTTACGTTCTTCCAATGCGATGGAGGGGGGGAGCTGCGATTCCTCCACCGCCACACCACAATTACCCTTAATGAGGACGCCCGGAGGCTGGTAAACGCATGTTGTTCTCTGGCTTAATTCAATCCCCCTCACCGTGGCAGCGTACTGGAGAGCCCTGTGGGAGAAACGGCTCACTACCGTGCCGACGAACGTACAGGCTCTGCTCTGGGCACACCGGGCCGTCCATAAAAATGTGCTCAGAGAATGGGTTTGATTTTTTTTTTTTTTTACTAGTACTGCTGATCACGTCATAAATAAGCCACTATAGAACACAATCCGAGCAGCGCTGGTCGGGGTTATGTGGAGCCACATGCCTAACGAGTCCAGCACCAGATGTTACCACGGCAATGCAGCGATTCCAGCAAAAGACGGATCGACGAGTAGGTGAAACTCACAGCCGTTACAGATTGGATGTTCGTGTCGTCGAAAGCCCAACGGATATCTCGGGCTCTTGATAATGACAAGATTAGTTGTTTAAAGATCCCATATCATGCTTTTTTGGGGGTAATAATTGCATTTGGGGTACTACTAGATTAGGGTTGCATGCCGGTATGATAGCATACCCCTTATTATTCCCACATTGTTCATTTCTGCAAAACCAATTTCAGAGTCTTTCAATAAAAGCCCCCCTCTCGGGTAGCCCAGTCTGCTGTGATTGGTCAGCACGCCCACTCTGTTGCGATTGGTCAACCACAAAAACATTGCCGGCTAACCGAACACAACCAGCTACTGCTGTAAGCAGCTTTGTTTTGGGGGTGTGGCTAACAGCCGGGAGGCGAGACTTCTGCACTGCCCACTGCAGTCTAACATCACACTAATACACAAGTGAAGTTTGAGAGCAAAGAAGCTGTTTGAGCGGTGTTCTTGGTGGCCGCGAATACTCCCCCTGGCTCAGACGTAGTTTTTTTCTATCTTAGCAGACGTAAAACATTTATTCATGCGTCATAACAGTCGAAAGCAAAGGGAAAAGTCAAAAAAGCGTGATATCACCCCTTTAAGTGATCCTTTATCGAATCCAACCGAAGTTATTCAGAAAGGAGGGTACATTAACGTGTCAAAGCAACTGTTCTTGTTTACTGTGTACTTGTCCTCCCTGCTTGAATCACCATTCATCCTCGTTCTTCCGCTGCCGCAGTCGGTGCTCGGAGGAGCTCAAAAAGTCACCACTTCAACAAATTAATCTCTGTATTTGCCGCTGCGCTCACAGGTTTGCCCTTGCGGATAGAGAAACGGAGGAAGAAACGCCAGCTTTTGCCCACTCACTCGTTCTCTCGGCCCTTTTGCCTCAAAGTCCTTGATTTTGCCTTTAGTTTACGACTTCTCTTGTCCACTTTCCCTGTGGATATAACCTGTGTTCACAATCGCCTCCCCCTCCCCGGTGACTTGTTTTTCCCAAGGAAACGGCCCTGATTTTCTGAATCAAACCCCCAGCTAATGGAATTGTTCAAGGGGGGGGCCACCGGTTCTTAGTAGCGGACACCATTTTCTATTCATCTTCATCCTAATATTCTAGTGAGGAGAGGGCAGGTGGGGGCAATGAGGCCGTCTAGAACAACACTGATCCTCTACGGACTGCTGCTGCTCCTGATCAATAAGTGCACAGAAAAAAGTGTTCCGGCAGATGGAAAATACACAAGGCTATAAAGATAAATGAGTCGGAGGCTTTACTGCTGCTGGGGGAACAGCTACCTGAGCGATGCTGCAAAGCGCTTTGTTCGCCCTACAAAGGAGTCTCTAACTAAAGTTTTACCCGGTTAGCTCAGCTTCCCCGGTGCTTAGCGCCATGGTTAAGTATACCCAAATATTATTTGAGAGGAAATAGGAAAGAATAACATGAGAACATTTTCAATTGAGTCTTGAACTCTTAAGTTGTATCTTGCTTGCCAAGCTGACCCTGTGCTAAGCACCATGGTTAAGTATACACTAATAATATTTTGGGGGAAATATGAAAGAACAACAATATACCACATAATAACATTTTCCATTGATTAATTTTGTCATGAGAAATTAATTATGTTGCAAATTCTGCAGTAGACGCACGTGGTAGTGGTATCCTCCTGTCATTTATCAGTTAACGATTTGGACATATGACCACGGCGTGATAATGGCTATGATCCCAACGTGTGCATGTGTGTTCTCTGGGCTTGCATCAGTGCACTGGGGCTGAGCAGACACCAGCTACACAGGCAGGAAGTGACCTCAGGGAGCACATTAGAACGACTCCCCCCTCCCAACACTTGCTTCTCCTGACATCCATGACATTCCCAGTGAACCTGCCCAAAGAGAAGTTCTCTCCTGCTTTTTAAGTGGCTTGGTCTTGTGCCGTCAAGAGTGACGGCACAGACTTCTCCCTATTTTCCAACTGACTAATCACGTCCATTAAGTGGCTTGGTCTTGTGCCGTCAAGAGTGACGGCACAGACTTCTCCTCTTATTTTCCAACTGACTAATCACGTCCATGCCGCCCCCCCCCCCCCCCGTTGCCCCTCCTTCCCCCGGCCTGACCTGCACTTCCTGTCATCTCCCTTCCTCTCACTACTCACTTTGGCCTGTTTTACATACATATTTAATTAGCATCACCTTCCAAGTGGTTTCACATGATAATGCAAGACACTGCGGATAAGGATAAAGAATAAATGTCATAAGAAACAGGACTATGCGGCGGAGCACCACGGTGAAGTTATAACTCAAAAGAATGGGACTCCCGCACACTGCTGTATCTCCCATATCCTTAATGGTTCTGCAGTGTTTCGACCCGGGTGGTTCTACTTCATATGGTAAATATATCCAAATAAAAATATCATTTGTGGTGAAAGATAATGTTACATTTCCGATTGAGACATTTTGCCTCGATACAAACACCAAAAAACCTCTACAATTCTGAAGGATCTGCACGTGGTACTGGTGTCTTAGCTGTATCTTCTCAGATCACGTGGCGGACAAGTCGACACTGAATGATGCGTGCCTGATCCTGGAGTGTGCACGTGTGTCTCTGAGCTAGCCTGGGTGCACTGGAGCTGAGCTCTGAAGAGGATGCACATAGGAAGACAGGAAGTGACTCAGACTGCTCAAGTTCGAGGGACTCAAGGATAATCTTGACATGTATGACAAATAATGGGTTGAGCTGAATCCACCCTTTTACAGGCCCTCCAGCAGCCTTTCACTGGTTCTCCTAGTTCTGAATGCACACACTGCCTGCATTTATACTTCCAAGTTACGTTAAGGTGTACACAAGATTATCTGTATTGAGTTTCCAACCACAAGTGTACATGAACTGACGGCTCAATCTGGAAACGGTAAAACACTTAACTCTTACGCTAAGGATGAGCATGACTTTACTATATTTTGTCTACGATGTTCTGTGCACTCAAATGCTGTTTTTATAGTTTAGACTGGAATGTACTTTGACTTGAACATAATACAAGATACTATGGATCTTGATAAAGGACTGCCATAAAAACACAGCACTTTATTTTGTCAGCTTGGTACCAAGAAATAATATCCGACCTGAAATGGAATAGAAACTCTGAGATAACATTTCTCGACCTGTGACTCCTTTTTTTTTTTTACATACATCAAAGCTCAAAGTATTGTTTCCTGGAAGCCGTAGAATCCTCAAAACAATGCATTTCCAAGACTGCTAAAACTTTCCAAACCCAAACAACATTCACTGCACAGTAAATTGAGATGCATTCTGCATGGTCTGCAAAGTCTCAGTGTTCCTCAGCCATTAAATGTGTAAAGCCTTTACCAATTAGACGGTGAATTCACTAATGCTTCCCAAACATGATATAATGTTTTAACATCTTGCATCCATTTGCCTTCCACTTCAGTATTGGGTTTAAGTGTCACCGCGACTCAGCCATTAGGCAGCCAATATCGTTGCCTCCCTCCCTTCCCACATCATTGTACAGTCAATCAGGGCACTTTGTCCGCCATTTGCGCCTTGATTGCTTTTGATTCTAGGGACCATCCCGGGATTACCCTCCGCACAATTAGTGAGCCTGCCCTCCTTGTAGATCATTAATGTCGTCCCCCTGCCGCTCTCCAGCGTTCATATAAATGGGTGCCCCACTTTCCCTCCCCCTCCCCCTTGTCCACACACCCCCTTTTAGACGCAGGGCTCTAATTGCTCTCTCTTGAGCAGAGCTGATCGCTCTAGCTGCAGCTTTTGGAGGGCTGCTTGCAGTGCACTAGTTCATACAGACCAGACGACTCTTTTGCTTTGGGAGCTGGCATTCTCTTGTTTTTTTCTTTTGCATTACAAAGCTACTGAATCCTATTTTGTATTTTGTGTTGTTTTTTGTAGTGATTTCTAGTTTTTAACTCTCGGTGTAAACTATGAAGTGTTTGTCGATTCCACTGGCTCTTTGTAAAACGCATTCCTCTTTGTCAACACAACTCACCGCAGCCGATAACTTTTTTTTAACCTTGAATAAAGGTTGAATAAAAATACGTGACTCAATCCAGCTCGGAACATATTTGCTCTGGTTTGTGAAGAGAAAGGCATGGTTACTGTTTTGTATTTTTATTTCCTTCCACCTAAAATCCACTGTTGCTGTAAGTCAGACTTTGCAAACTAATAAAGCATGGATTTATTTTCCTGTTGGAAAATGCATGTTTTAAATGGAAACATCAATCCCTGACTCCCAACCAGCACCTTTGTCAGTTAGCTTTGTTGTGAACGTTTTTATCAAGAAGTCAATTTTAACTCTGATCCGTTGAACTAGGCCAGAAAACGGCTTCGAGGCTGCATTAGGGCGCGTTTTTATTTTTGTGTGTGTGTTTATTTTTTAAGGCGGGTGGAACTTTTCTCTTTTAGCCAACGTCTTTTGAAAAATAGTTTTGAGTGCATTAAAGTCAGAGGATTCAATCTCCTCGCTGATGCGGTGCCTTATGGCCCGGCAGCCTCTCAGCAGCTCATCTGATCTCCAGCCTCTGCCCCTCCTCAAAGCAGCGTGAACACCTCCGTCCTCTGGGGGCCTGGCTCCTGTACAAAAGCCCGCTGATGCCCGTTTCTCTCTCTCACACCTGCACCGACTTATCGACCCTGGACCAAGCCGGAACACAGCATCTTACCGCCACAGTAGCCATGGAAAAACACAGATATGACTTCTCTTAGAACCATGCAGATGGACACAGACGTGTCGTGTGTGTCGACAGGACTTTGGTTCTCCTCGCTCACACACTCTCCCTCTCTCGCCCGGGCATCGTTGCAGTAGTAGGAGAGAGTCTCTCTCTCTCTCTCTCTCTCTCTCTCTCTCTCTCTCTCTCTCTCTCTCTCTCTCTCTCTCTCTCTCTCTCTCTCTCTCTCTCTCTCTCTCTCTCTCTCTCTCTCTCTCTCTCTCTCTCTCTCTCCCTCTCTCCCTCCCTCATCAGCTCCTTTCCCTCTCCTGTCGGCTGCTCTCGTTCCCTTGTTCGGCTAGCAGCCCACATCTTTAATTGGAAACCTGTGTGCGTGTGCATGTCAATGTTATTCTAGGGCATGATAGCAAGGCATAAAGTTAATAATTAGTGGAAACATTATCGTTTGTTAATCGTCGACTAACTGCTACTACCTGATCAATAATCTTGCTGCTTGCTTGCTCCTTGTTCAAAGGGCAAAGCTATTTCTGTAGATCACGTTATATAACATTTTGGCGATGCATCTTGGAAGTGACCTCCTTATCTACAGAATTCTTCAGCCTCGTTCCAATGTTTTAATATTCAGCAGTCGGACCTGTAGCCAGAGCTGCTCCTTCCACTGAGCGATCTAGAGCCGTGACCTTGAAGTGCTGTTGTGACCTCCAACCTTGCATGAATGTGTGTTTTACTTGTCAGATACCCAGCCACTTTGAAACAAAGAACCGCATAGTAGTGCACGCACGCATTCACACACACACACACACACACGCATTCACAAACGCGTGCACACACAGACACACATACACAGACACAGACAGACACACGCATACATACAGGCATGCACTCGCTATCGATTGTGAAACTCGGTGCACGGGGCTGCTAGAGCGTTTCCAGCGCCGGCCACAATCCCCGGTTCACCTGTCATGGAGCCTTCTGCCCAACCCACCCTCCCCGACAGTTTAACAAGGAGGATGGGGGTAGTGTGAGTGTATATGTAAGCTGTGTGTGTGTGCTCTCTCTCCGTGTGTGTGTGTGTGTGTACTCTCCATGCTTGTGTGTGTGCTCTCTCTCCGCACGTGTGTGTGTGTGTGTGCGCGCTCTCTCTCTCTGTGTGTGTGTGTGCGCTCTCCATGCTAGTGTGTATGCTCTCGCTCTCTCTCGCTCTCAATCCCCCTCTCTCTCCATGCTTGTGTGTGTGCTCTCTCTCCGTGTGTGTGTGTGTGTGTGTGCGTGTGCTCCCTCTCCCATGCTTGTGTCGGTGTACCTGACAGATCTGTGAAGGAAGGCTAAACCACAGAGACCGCCAACCTGTCCTTAAAGTGGTTTGACACGATGTTTAATTCCACTTTAAGGAAGAACCTGAACATCAGGTTGCCTCACTCTCTTTTGCCTTTAACCCCTGCGTGTGTGCACAGGGCTCGACAGTCAAGGCCCCACGTTGGGGTCAGTAGACACAGAGGGGGCAGACGAGCAAACCTGCAAAGGGTAGTGGAGGCAAACAACATGGGGGTGAGGAGGACAACATGGGGGTGAGGAGGACAACATGGGGCTGAGACGGACAACATGGGGGTGAGACGGACAACATGGGGGTGAGACGGACAACATGGGGGTGAGACGGACAACATGGGGGTGAGACGGACAACATGGGGGTGAGGCAAACAACATGGGGGTGAGGCAAACAACATGGGGGTGTGACGGACAACATGGGGGTGTGACAGACAACATGGGGGTGTGACAGACAACATGGGGGTGTGACAGACAACATGGGGGTGTGACAGACAACATGGGGGTGAGACAGACAAGACAGACAACATGGCACTGAGACAGACAAGACAGACAACATGGCACTGAGACAGACAACATGGGGGTAAGACAGACAACATGGGGGTGAGACAGACAACATGGGGGTGAGACAGACAATATGGGGGTGAGACAAACGACAAGACAAATGACATGGCGGTCGGGCAAACATGACAAACAACATGAAAAAACCCATGTTGAGACGGGGCAGGAGGCTGCGAGGAGGGAGAAAGAAGCAGAAGGGATGGGGGAGACATTCAGAAAGCAAAAGGCAGAGGGTGGCTTGAGTGCAGCCGTGTGTAAAGAGGAAGCCATTCATCAAAGCCTCTTCCAGCAGTGCAGCCCGCCTGATGAAAACAGAGAGCCTCCCGAGCAGTCCCCAAGCAGTGTGTCCGGGTGTTAAGCCGCCCCACGCTGCATCTCACTGTAGTCCCGTTGGACCCTTGATCTGGATGGAGCAGTTAGCAGGACGGCGTGGAGGGACGGGCGCCGGTCAGGCTGGAGAAAGTCGTCAGTCGTGGCTTCTCTCTCTCTCTCTCTCGGGTCTCTTGGTGTCTCGAAGTCTCTCTGTGTGTGTCTCTCTCTCTGTCTCTCTTTCTCAATCTCTTGCTATTCGCTGTCTCTCGGCCTGTCTCTCTTCCTCTGTCTGTCTCTGCCTCTCTCTCTCTCTCTAGTTAGTCGTGAGCGACCATCCTGCTCCACTCTGATTTGATTTACGACACTTGGGTAACTTTTTTCATTTCACTGATCAGCACAGTGTATGTTTATAGAGAAATGTAGAGGCCACAAATGTTTTGGGCTCTTTCCTGATTTTCTACTATTTTCCCCAAGTACTCTTTTCAACAAAATCTCAAATATAAAACCCCTGAAACAAAGTCATTGAGACACATTCTTGCATTTTGTGGAGAAGGGGAGGTTGTCTGGACATTGATAGTTTTATAGTGTATGGTAGACTTGCTTTGTTCTCCATAAGATCATTCAGTAAACGGTTGGTCCACACAATCACCTAACAAATGAGCAAATTATTTATATCATACCCTTTTCTTAAAAGATCTATCTCGAAGCCAACACGCTAATGCGAGATCGGGGACATCGGAAATGAAATATATATTTTTATAGCGCTTTTAAAGGACTAAGTGCTTTCCAGACAGCATGGAACAATGCAGTGTAATAACAACGTCTTAATTAGGCGCTGTGCTATTTTATCACTCGACGGGCTAAACCCTTGAACAAATGACCCAATCGCTTGCTTAGATTGGATGCCCATCAGTCCATTAGTCTGTCTGTGGGTCAGGCTGCCAGAATAAAGACAGGATCTCCATTGATTTCTTTAAGGCAGTGGACCGGGGCGAACCACAGGGCTTCTATACCTGGTATAGAATTCATCCTTCATCTTGGCTACCCCCCCCCCCCCCCCCGTTGAGTTGAAGGGTGAATTCTATATCTTGAATTCTACAAAATCGTTCATTCATCTCCGCTTATCCGAATCAATACTTCTCAGTGCCAATAGTTATTTTTGTCTCCAGTTTGATGAAGTGTACCCATAACAAACCCCTGACACCGGGGGTTACACTGTTTGAATGGTGTCCGTATCTTTTAAAGCTAGAACTGAAAACTGTCAACCGTTTCTCCTCCAGTAAAGCGTTGACCTTTTATGAAAGTCACTGGGTCATATGCCCAGAATGCTACACTGAATTATCAAGGTGTTTCTTTGATAAGTATGTATTGTATTTATTATTATTTAAATGGCTCTTCCTTCGTACCTGAGAAGGTGTGTGGGGACTGCGGTCCATCAACTCGCTCAGTGAACCCAAACAAGATGATTCTTTCTCCTGAAATGCTTTTAGCCACCCATGTTCGCTTCCCTCTCTAGACATCCCATGAATCCAATCCAATAAAAAGCATCTGCAGCTTCCTGCTGAATCCCATTACCTTGAATGCAATATGGATGAACCTTTCCTTAGACTCTCCTCAATGGAACGAGATGGTCATAGCTTCGAGGATTCTCCTCTCCTCAATCTAAAAAGGCTTTCGGGTCCTTGGGAGATGTGTGGAGCTATTTTTGAACAACAGATGTGTTTTTTTCAGGCCTGTTCAGGCGGGGAACATGTTCCCAGTGTGTGTTATCCATGTGATTTTAGGCTGAAGGATGGAGAACTGGTAGGTGGGTAGCTGGGTGCTCTGATTCTGCGTCTGGAGAGCCTAAAGGGAACACTTACACAAAACTGCCAGCAACAGTAAACAAACACAGTGTGACCCACGAAGACAAACCTGGTAGACAGCGACGAGAGCCGTTGTTGCACTTTACCCTCTGCGTGAAAACGAATCAGCATTTAATGGCAGTGGGATTCACTGAGGTGGGGGCGCACGCACACACTTACACGAGCACACACAAACCCACAACGTGCTGCATATATTCATAGGTTATTTATATATAGGTCAGTGGATATAAGCCATTGATCGGGTTATAAATATTTCTACCAGGGCCCCTCGGGCAAGCGGCTGGTGGACTCACTGAGTTATCGTACTAAACCAATGCCATCGCCTCGGATTAGGAAGTGACCCTTTCCCCCGCCTCCTGTATTCCTCCACTCAGTAATGTGAGATGCTACAAGGCTTCATGTCATAGTAGTCTTGGAGAACATGTGTCCCCCCCCTTGAAAGACCCCTGTGTACTGATGAGACACGTGTTTAAACAGTATAGCCGTGTGTGTGTGTGTGTGTGTGTGTGTCTTGGAGTACACCATCTAAAAATACCACGGAAACCCAAGCCAAAACTTGTTTGCTCTATTTTACCCTCTTCTGCGCACGGCAATCAATATTTCCACCGAGGAAAACAACCCAGATGCAGCTCATGATATCATCTTCCAGGGCGCATGTTTGGCTGTTCTGACCTTTTCCTCCGTCCACATCTCTGTTCACGTAGCCCTCACGCTGTGTGTGTGTGTGTGTGTGTGTGTGTGTGTGTGTGTGTGTGTGTACTAAACATACATTCACACACCAAGTTCTGTCATAATCAACCTTGTGCACATGCTGCAATCTGTCTTTAACAAGGGCTCTTTTGGCTGTCGGGAGTAGCTCCAAAGGTTGCTAGTTCGATCCCCAGCTCCTCCTAGCTGAGGGGTTGAGGTGTCCCGGTTCAAGACACCTCAACCTGACTGCTCCTGACGAGCTGGCTGTCGCTGTGTGTTGTTGTTGACACCGCCGTCGGTGTGTGACTGAATGTCTGTATGAATCATTAGTGTGTAAGGACAAAAGCGTCTGCTGAATGTCTCCAGAATACCTACATCTGAGGACGTTCACTCGTTAAGACATTTACCTGTCACTGTGAGTAATGAACAGGCCACCAGTGGCCCTTCCGTTCTCCACTCGCTTTCCTGTGTGCGATTCTCTCCGGGTCGCTGTGGGACGCGGCGCAGAAGCCGATTAAGGGGAAAGGGAAGTACCTTAATAGACAACTAATGGCGCTGCACCGGCACGGCTTCTGAACACACTTATGCATTTATTTTTGCCTCCTAACTAAACAAACAAGGTTTATTGGTTTTAATTTTTCATTTGAGGTCGATTTATTTTGCGAATGTTTTGGTAGTTTTTCCCCACCAGGACAAACACTTGTGCGTTTGTGGAAGTGTTCAAAGTCGTATAATTCTTCCTTGAAATGTTGCCTGTACTCACTGATGAGTGAGTTGTTATCAGGGTAACCGCCGTGCTGTTTGTGGAAACGGTCGCAGTATCACGCTCACCATGTACATATGGCGCAAGGTCACGTGCACACTCATGTTGGCTTGCACACTCATGTTGGCGTGCACACTCATGTTGGCGTGCACACTCATGTTGGCGTGCACACTCATGTTCGCGTGCACACTCATGTTCGCGTGCACACTCATGTTCACGTGCACACTCATGTTCGCGTGCACACTCATGTTCGCGTGCACACCCATGTTCGCGTGCACACTCATGTTCGCGTGCACGCAAACGTCGGCATGCATGCAAATGTTTGCCTGCACAAACATGTTAACGTGCACATGCATGTTCACCAGCACACACATGTTCAAGGGCACCTGTGAACGGTGGCTCAGCCCTTGAACACCCTCTTGACAGTCAGGCTTTAATTAGACCAGAGCGTCAGAGGTATTCTGGTCCCTGCGCTATCATACACACACGTACACGTGCACACACGTACTAACACACGTACGTAGACACACGTACACACACACTCGCACACACACACTTACAAAGACACACACACACACACACACACACACACACACACACACACACACACACACACACACACACACACACACACACACACACACACACACACACACACACACACACACACACACACACACACACACACACACACACACACACACACACACACACACAGAGAGAGAAAAATTACCTGGAATAACAGAGCACCGTTTACCAATGACTGGAAGCGTAAACAAATTGAGATGCTAAATATTACAAACATCCGCCTGACGATAATGAGGCCAGGAAGTGATGACTCCCTGAGTTCACAGGACAGGAAGAGGTCATTGATTGTTATGGTTTTTTTTTCCCACTCTCCTCTCTGTCGTCTCCATTCAACGTCTCATGTTACTAAAACACCAGACGGCTCCGCCCAGCGTGCTAAGTAGGAAAGGCAGCGATAGGTGTGCACTAAACATGCACTGTAACAAAATAAGACGCCGGGGAGGGAATATTGTAGTGGGTGTATACAAATGGGGGTCCATTTCTGTTTTAGACGTCTATTATATCAAACAGTTCTATTTGCCTTATGGCCAAAAGTTATGTGGCCACGGAGTAGGGCCGAGCCTGCTGATTCATTAGTGGCAGAGAGACTTGGATACAGACCGGTAGCTGGATGGATAGACTTTAATGGCTGCACCACTATGCCTCACCGTGCCACTAATGCCGTGTTCCCTCAGGTAATATATCAGCTGCTTGCGCCATATTCACTTCCCGACTCGCCTGCTTGGAACAAGGAGAGTTATGGTTGGCCCTGATACCGACTGAACTCTAGTATTTGCTGAACACTGAACATTGTATTGGATGAAATAGTATGTTTCAACTCCAATTGTTGGTGAGGGATATTAAGGCACTGTGGTACACCTTGTTTGGTCCTGTACTTTCCCCTTTACTGTTCTTGTTTGGACCGGTTTATAGGAACTAATTGGTCAATAGGCGAGTGAGTGAACCAGAGGTGGTAAGGAAGGACTCTGGGAATCACGAAAGCAATCGTTGTTTTTGCTAAGTGTCTCATAAAGGCCGTCTCTTCCCCGAGCCGTTATCCTCGTCACCTTCCCCGAACCCAGACCTCATGATGAGCAATGGCTTTCTTATTTCTGCACTTCTCTTGGTGCTATGGACGTCACACCTGTGTCATCCACAACCTCTGCTGTGAGTGTCTGCATGTCTGCTCCTGTGTGCGTCACTGAGTGCTCCCTGCGATGCAATTCCGTGTAACAGGTTGGCATTATAATCTGCCACAGATCGGTAATGGCCTTTTCAAATTCTCCTGATGGATATCATTTCGCGCCGAGGTTAAGTAGTCGTGGCCTTGGCGTTGCATTCTCTCCCGAGTCACAACGAGAATGTCGCACGGGTTTTTGCGAGTTTGCGTGCGCGGCGGTCATCCTGTGCAGCAAGTGGTCGCGACGGTCATGGTAATATCATGTCCCACTTGAGGAGCATGTGAAGGCGGTGGGGACTGTGTGTCTTTGTGTAAAGATGGACGGGTTGTGTTGGAGAGGCACGTTTCTATGCTTCAGGCTTTCATTTTGAAATAGTCTTAGTACTCTTGAGGACGACCCAAGGGCTTTGTGATGAATACTCTCTGTTGATGTATTCCTGTAACAACGACCCGCTCAGTCTCGGTGGCTCAACCACAAAAACAAACCTGATTTGTTTGTTTTTTTTCCATCAATGACGAAATTCCCTACGCCGTTATCTCCTTGTTTTGGTCTGACATGCCTGACTTCCTGGTTACCGCAGTCTTCTGGGTATCACCAGTCAAAGGCTTATTTGAACGTTGTATTTGAACATTGGGCTGGATGCCCCCATGGGACGTCAAGATGAACACTTGCAGCACCCTATAGAACTATAGTACGTTTCTTTCTGAGGTGCTAATTTTGTTCGCGTGTCTCCCAGTCTGTCTTACAGAGGTGCGTTGGACTCTGCATAGCCCCCCTCCTTACCCCGCCACCACACCTTCTCCTCCATTGCTCTCCTAAAAACTCACCTCTTACGCATTTATTGTACTTTTGTACGTCCTGACACTTAATATACACACTTGTATGTTGCAAGTCCTTGCACTTAAAAATAGAACATTGCATCGTGTAGCATTTTATCGTAGCAATTTTTGTTGTATACGGGGAATGGGTTAACCTAACAATTGTAAGCGCTTCGCACTTAGTTCTATGAACATCCTTATTGTTCCAACAGCGATATATCTTCAAATGGAAGTCGCAAATAAAGCGTCTGCTAAATGCCCTAAATGTAAATCTAATGTAAACTGTAAATGGTTGAGCCCATACTGTGTCTTAACTTGTGTGTGATCAATATGCATGGTCACAAAGTCAAAATAGGAATTAAATGTGCGATAATGTTTTGTGAAAGTTATGATTGGAATGTATTTCAAGACGATGTTTGAATCATTAATAGATTACAGGAAATAAAAAAGGGACTGCTTTAATAAATTATTAAATCAATAAACGTGAATGTGATCATGAATTAAAGATGGATTATTATTTATAATGTATGTCTAAGTCCTCTGCAAATTCCGCTGGTTATTTTGGTATTCATAATCAATAATTCATCCAGTTCTTAATGAACACCTTTTACATTTGTTGTTAAGATTGATGTCATAATCTAAATAAAGAATTTATTTAAAGTGATCAAATATTTGTCTTTCACATTCTAATACAGGGGTTCTCAAAGTTTTGACATCCAATTTAGGAACACAAAATTTGACTGAGGGCCGCCAAAGGAAAAAAATGGAGGCGGGAAACGCCGTCAGCATCCCAGTGGTTAAAAAAAACATCGCACCGTGGACCTCTGGGAGTCTAAATCACAAAACTGAGGTTCATCCTTTCAAAGTAATGTAGTCGGATTAAAACTAACAAATAACAGGATTTAATTGAAAGCTAGAGAGAGTCGACTTTTCTCTTTATATTTATTTATTTTTGTTTAAATTAATATTAATATAATATTAAAAAAAGAAACCTTTTTTTTCCCACTTACATCTGTATGTCATTACGGGCCGCCAGAAATGTTTCTGCCGGCCACCATTAGCCCGCGGGCCGCACTTTGAGAACCAATGTTCTAATATAACTATGAACACGTTTTCAACTCAATATGTGTGTATATATTCAGATGCTCTCTTCAAACCGGTTCAAAAACACATCAATTGACAATTGATTCTGTCAATTACTACACACCTTTCTGGCTTCATAGTTGTCTAAACATGACATTTCCTCTTTTCGGTTGACCTTTCAAAAGCAGACGCCCAGGGGGAGGTTTTAATCCTATGCTTTTACTGACATTTCATCACTGGGGATCATCTTCAGATCAGGGATGACATAATGCACCTGAAGTAGATTCATCAGGTGAACCTCTGCTTTTCCCCCAAAATCCTCCTGACCCGTTATGGCTTGGATGTGTAGTGGACACAGAACCTTATCAATACATATATCAATATAATGCCGTCCGCTCTTGGTTTTTAAACTTTAAAATGTTGGGAGCCTTTACTTCAGGTTTTTTTAAGGATTTGATGTAGATGTTGTAGCAGGGTGTCCGCGCATCTTTAAAAAGTCTTAAAAAGTCTTAAATTTGACCTGCTGAAACCTGCAGATACCCTGTGGACATTCGCTTTCTAGTCACATGCTTCGTAGCCCGTTCTGGAACAATGACTCGATCAGAGACGAGCTCCAAGTAAATCCAGCATTTTACACACTTCCCATACGATTTAATTCAGGGCGTTTAGCAGACGATTTTATCCAAAGAGACTTCCAATAACTACATTTGTCAGAAGGAGAATCAATATAACGCTGTCTGTACAGTAAGGATGTTGAGCTACTGTCGATCAAGCTCTACCAAATGAATGTCCGCCACCATGGTTCTGCTTTTGGACTTAAGAACCGGACGATACTATGACAGACATGGAGATGCTGCCAGCTTGCTCCTCTTCCCCCTGCTTCGGGCCTCCTGCGTTGTTTCCTGGGCTGTGTAGCGGCCTGCAGGTATTCCCCGTAGGCCTCTTTACAGGCCTGCTCCAGTGGTGTCCTGGATGCACATAGTATATGAAAAAGGTCACGCTGTCTGAGCCTGACATCTTGATGAATGGTAACAGGCAGCGCATAGCGCAGTGCCATAAAGAGCTTGTTTTCCCCTGGCATTGAAGCCTGATGGATATAATGGGAGGGATAAAGTGGAAGTCCTGTAGAGAAGGTAATTGTTCCTTTTTCATCCGCATGCAAGGAGTGCTACAGCTCCCCCTTCAGGCCAAGGCGGGCGTAACGCCTGAGCTGTGTTTGAACGCAACCCTGTCCTGTCTTCTCCTTTTACCTCCTTCGATGATTCAATCACTCGTCTGACATTTACAGGATCTATGGCGGTGTTACCATGGTCTCACAAGCTCTTAGTGTCCTTATCCTTTCCCTTTTTCGTCTTCCTTTCACGTAATTCTCTCTCTCTCTCTCTCTCTCTCACACACACTCTCACACACACACACACACACACACACACACACACACACACACACACACACACACACACACACACACACACACACACACACACTACTTTCCCAATACCGTGTACTATATAGTGTAAGATACTCAGATTTCAACCTTCTCTAACTCAATCACTGTCTCTCTCTCACCATCACACACACTCCCCAGTCCCACGGTACCCCCCTGTCCTGATGTAGCTCTCAGACAAGTGGCGGGCCCCTGGCGTGATGCTGAGACGCCCCGGCTGATTACTCCCTAATTGAATCAGCCAGGAGCTACGGGGCCAGACCTCTTTGGTTAGCCCCAGTAGCTGGGGCCCTGACCTCTGGGATTAGCTCCAGTAGCGGGGGGCCCCCACCTCTGGGGTTAGCCCCAGTAGCGCGGGGGGGCCCCCACCTCTACACTTATTTCAAAGAGTAATTTGAAATGTTTTGTAATGGCTCCTGTCCGTTGCAGAAAGATAGTGCAACATGTATTTACCAGAACTGTACTTTTTATTTTTTTCTGCATATATTAAAAAAACTGACCCAAATCGTTCACGTAATCCAATCAGTCCTATTACTTCAGTGTTTGTTTCCGGAGAGTGAAATGAAACGCGGGGATGCTTCTGATTGAAGTCGAGCAGAGTGACTGAGTCAGGCCTCCGCGGCAGTGGACAGGAGGGAGCCGGGCAGGAACAAGGCCGGTGGTTATGTAACGTGAATGTGCCCTGGTGAGTGTGATCGTGACTCACACGCATCGCACGGGGGTCCTTTTTTGGATTGCATAACTATTGGATGGCAAATAAACAAACTGACTATATGACGGCCAAACATCTTGCAACCGCCAACCACTCGGGGAATAAGATGGACGGGACCGCGCGTGGGCGTCACTGGGGTCCACCCTTGTTTACTTGAAGTTTTTGGTGTAGTAATGTCGTACCAAGTTTATACACCTTAATAATACTAATACCTTTCTGTAAAGTTTCCTTATTCAATTTAAAGTAACACGAATGTGGAGTGCTCTGCTTTTCAAATGGTTACACACATTAAACGTCCAATACAATACACACACAAACTACATTTACATTTAGGGCATTTGGCCCTTTATGTAAAGCGAACTTAGCCCTTTTACTGAAGCGATTTACACGATTTCCAAGTACATTTGTCAGAAGAAAGAAACAACATATCGGATCAACTAAAGGGTTTCATTTCCAAACGCGCGTAGTGGTTACCATCACAGCTTCCACATGGGTAGTGTGTGACGGTGCCAACGCACCGAGGTCTGTTGGATAAACTGCATCTGTCGCTCGTTGGAGCAACATCACCCGTGTGTGCCTGTGTTTTCTAAACATTTGCTGTTTTTTGCTAGTGTACCTAATTTGGCATCTCATATAAAACATGATTTAACACCAGGGCTTGTGCTTCTGGAGCCGTAAATGAATCATCTCAAGAGCAGCAGTTCTCTCCCTCCTTCTCTGCGCTTCATGCCTCGGTTTTCCCGCCCGGGTTCAGACGGCCTCATGCATATTCAGCAGCGGCGGGGATGAAATGCATTACGGCTGCTCCGCCGAAAAGATTAGACGTTGAACAAGTGGCAGTGATCTGTTGTGGCCCTGATGTTTATACGGCCAAAGGAAAGAAAGGGGTGAAGTTAGCAACCCCTTGGGTTGTTTTTATAATGCTTGCGCAACCTTCTTCTAATACTTCTATGAGCAGTGCACTTGCACACACTGGCGCGGCATGTGGCTCAGGAGGTAGAGCCGGGGTTGACCCGTAACCGGGCGGCTGCTGGTTCGATCCCCAGTGGGTTGAGGTGTCCCTGAGCGAGACCCCTTCACCCTTTCTGCTCTCGACGAGCTGGCTGTCGCCGTGCATGGCTGACTGTGTGTGAATGTGTGTGTGAATGTTGACAATATTGTAAAGCGCTTTGAGGAGCCACTGGTTAGAAAAGCGCAATATAAATGCAGTTCATCTACCATTCTTTTTTTTAAAACAGTCAATATATCTCTCACACACACACACACACACACACACACACACACACACACACACACACACACACACACACACACACACACACACACACACACACCCCACTCCGCCGTGGCATCTCTCCCCGCCTCCCCCTCGGTGTCTCACCCAGTCCCCCCACTTGTCTCCCCCCCCCCCCCCAGGCACGCTACAAACAGAGCCTGGACCCCACGGTGGACGAGGTGAAGAAGCTGTGCACGTCGCTGCGGCGCAACGCCAAGGAGGAGCGCGTCCTGTTCCACTACAACGGCCACGGAGTCCCGCGGCCCACCGTCAACGGGGAGATCTGGGTCTTCAACAAGGTGACGGAAACGCGTGTACACGCGCGTGAATGCTCTCTCTCGCTCTCACACCCACTCACGCTCTCTTTCTCGCTCTCCTGCATACGACTTACACACATCTGACACACAAGTCAGACTCTACACACACACAAGTCTGACTCACACACACGCGCGCGGGCGCACACACACACACACACTCGACACACACACACACACTCTCGACTCACACACACACACACACACACACTCGACACACACACATCGACACACACACACCTCCACACACACTCGACACACACACACACACCACTCGACACACACACACACACACACACACACACACACACACACGCACACACACACACACACACACACACACACACACACACACACACACACACACACACACACACACACACACACACACACCACACACACACAGACACACACACACACACACACACACGACACACACACACACACACACACACACACACACACACACACACACACACACACACACACACGACTCCGGGGTAAGTAGGTATCTTTAATCATTACAACATATGCTGCGGTGTACAGCACAGCTGAACAGTAACAGATGACAACATGGTCATCACGAGACCTGATGTAGTAAAGTGATTTAGGTCTGACGTAGTCTCACCAATCGGATTTTAGTTTAACAACCTCAAATCTGATACCTGACGAGATCCTAACCCGGGCGAACAGGGGGTTTCTCCCCGCCTTTCTTGCTTCATGTTTGGATCTGTAAAGAGGTTAATATGCACGACTCGGTGAACTCGGGCAGCACCTAATAAACTGTAAGAACGTTTCTGTAAAGGTTTCCATTCACCGTGGTATTGACTGGCCAACTGAAGAAAGAGACACTTGTTGAACTTCTGAAAGCCCCCCCCTCCACTTGCACGAAGGAACTTCTATTCCGTAGAATATCTCCGTAACCAAACAGAAAGCAAGGTGCCACTCCACCCCTTTCTGTCTGCCTGCCTGCCAAGGCAAGGTGCCCCCCCCCCGCCGGCCCCCTAAGAAGTTCTGCTGTAACATAGGACTGCTGGGTCCAAGATTAGATCGGTGATCGAGGGGAGAGGGAGGCATCCTTAACACTTGTCACGAGAGAAGCCAGCAGTTCTACGTCAGACCTTCCTTGATAGATAACCTCTTTATTAATCCCCCAGAGGGGAAAGCCCTTCGTACATACAGTATATGTGCTCAAATGAGTCACGGAACCGCAATGGATGTTGTTAACGTCAGAGGGACGCTTTCGGGCACCGATCCAGCAGTGCACCGATGACTTCATTAGCTTTTATTGCATGTTAGACGTGTTGAGTGTGCTTTTGGTTGGTGCATTTCAGTGAAATCCTCACTGTGTGTGTTGTGTGTGTGTGTGTGTGTGTGTGTGTGTGTGTGTGTGTGTGTGTGTGTGTTGTGTGTGTGTGTGTGTGTGTGTGTGTGTGTGTGTGTGTGTGTGTGTGTGTGTGTGTGTCTAGTTTAGTCTCCTAGATCGAGTTATTATTGGGCTGTGCCACGAGCCCCTGGGCTAACCCTCTGTAACGTATGTGGTTTCTAGCTCATGAATGTTGGCTAGGGTAATGGCGGCAGATTCCTCCCCGATTATTAAAAAATGTGTCCATGCAAAACACCTTCCTACGGCGTGACGGGGACACTTGTGTGGGTTGATTCGGGGGGGGGGGGGGGGGGGGGTTTACAAGTCCACCGCTGTTAAAATATCCGCCACGGTGAGTGGGGGGAGGCAAGCCGTAAAAAACGGGACGCAATTACTTTTTTTTTGTGATTTCCAACCAATCGCACCGGGAAAAAAAAAGAAACCTCACACTTTAATCCCACGTGTGCAGACATGCTCTGGCGGCCGCGCTTTCCCTTGATTACATGATGTGTCTGAATCGTCCATTGTGACCGTTGGTACCCAAACGAAGGCCTTGCAGGAAGCCCGCAGAAAGTCCCAATCGCCCCGAATAAATGTGCTGCATACCTCAAATCAAAACCCGCCCGGGATCGGAGCAGGCAGGCGCCCCCTCACAAAGATGATGCAACCCACCCCCCCCAGTGTTTCATTCCTTTCTCCCGTTTTATCCCCCATATTGATGGGTCTTATAAAAAGAGGCTGCTGCTGCCGGTGGAGCTGCAGTGTGTTTAAGGAAGGCTGGGGGCTGGCCAGGGGTATCGGAGCGGCAGTGTGTGGCAGGGTGTTGGCTGTAAAACCCGACCCGGCTCACTGCCTCACTGGGCTTTGAATAAAAGGGAGAACCATCAAGATACAGGCAGGGCTAACCCCTTTTCTGGTGCCCCCTCCTGCAGCCCCTGCTCTTCAGTTTTTCTCTCTGTGTGTGTGTGTGTTGTGCTCTTTCAATGCCTTTCTCCCTGCCATCTCCAGTCAAGAGATTTGGTGCTTCATTCCTTTGTTCTCTCCCTCCTTTTTGACGCTTGACTATATATTAGATATTTCTCCAAATGTTTTTCCTTATACGGCTCTGCTTCCTCCCCGACCGTAGAACTACACCCAGTACATCCCCCTCTCCATCTACGACCTGCAGACATGGATGGGAAGCCCGTCCATCTTTGTGTACGACTGCTCCAACGCGGGCATCATCGTCAAGTCCTTCAAACAGTTCGCCCTGCAGAGGGAGCAGGAACTCGAGGTAACACGAAAACGCATGCACACGTACAAACGTACGCACACACGTGTACATGTACACACACGCTCGCTTGTACACACACACGCACACACAAACACGTGGACTTACACACACACGCACACACACGCGCACACACGTGCACACACGTACACAAACACAGACACACACACGTGTACACGTACACAAACACAGACACACACACACGTAAACGTGTTGTGAGACCAGGAAATGCGCCTGGCCACACATGCATTACAAAATTGCAGTGATGCGAGTCTGATTTCACCCAAAAGCTGCACAAGCTGCACTCTGAGTACTAGGGCTGGCCCCAATGCATCATTTCAAGCTTTGAATATTCGTCAGGTTTCCAAACCAATATATAATAATAGTCGATGGAGAAAAAATTGTCCATTCATAGTGCGCATCTTTCACTGGCGGTAAGATCAGCAGGCGGCAATCAATACTGCATAACCAAGTTTATCAACTGATCGTTTTTTTATCCTTTTCATTTCTAAAGCGGTTCAATCGGTAAAGCAAATGCTATAATAACAACGCAAAGTAGCAAAACAACGACATCACGTCGTTTGCGTTCGTGTCCACCGATCACTCCGACCTGGTTACGGCAGAGCGTCATCAAACTCTGCGTTATCACTGTGAACCATCCGTCCAAATGTTTCGGTGTATGCTTAGTACATTAATTTGTGTTTAGCAGCCCCTCGAAGCTGCCTTGCGATGTGGATTGCTCAGAGACAGGCTACTGTCGTTCATCTTAATGTTTCATAGCTAATGTTTCAGCACGCATAATAAGCTGAAAAATAATAGCTGCGGGAAAGCAGGGGAGAGAAAGTGGAGCGAAAGCTTCAGGAGGTGGAGAGAAATGAGTAAGTTGAGAAAATAAAAGAAATACACTAAAGTGATTGAGGGGTTGGAAACACTTTCTTGGCCGCAAGCAACCGTGAAGATGGTGGATAAACGTGTGGGCTCCCACAGAGAGTAGGAGAAACCTTTTCTAAATACTCGATGGTCTCCCTTCTGAAAGCCGTGCCAGCGTCACATTTTGTCAAGAGTGCAGGAAGTAAGTGGAGGCTGTGGAAGAAACCTGGACTGCTATCAACTAATGAGGCGCTAACCCCTTCAGTTCACTTCATGGTGTTTACAGCGGTACACTAGTCTATTACTAGCCATCCATTTGCTTACTTAATGTTCAAATTCAATTTACAACTTAAAATGCAACCTTTCACACAAAATAACAAAATCAGTGTGACGCTAACAAATATCCCCTTATCTTTCACCCTGATAGTGTGATATAAATTGGCTTATCATGTGTAGCATTTTAATCACATAATATATTAATGATATTATTACAGTACAGCATTAAGTCTTTAATCAATTCGCAGCACATAAAACCTGACATTTTCATTAGTAATGCGAATATGATGACCAGGCAGTCCTTCATCATATATTCCCTTCAGCCGGAACAGGCGGGGACATCTAATAAGATCATAAAACCGGACGACTCCCGGGATGTGGTGTCCTAACGACCAGGATTTAAAACCATGTACCCTTCACCGCAGTATTAACCCACCAACCAACAGAGCAGAACCAGAATCTGGGATAGAAACTGTACACTCAATGTTGTTTTGAGACTTTCTCCTCAGGGATAAAAGTGTATCCATCAATATCACCTGGGTATATACAACGCACTTTTCTAAAATATGTGTACTAACCTTATAACTAATTTGATGTAACCTTTTGCATAAATACATGTACACACAGTTGCTGGACTCAAAGCCAAGAAATTCATAATTTAAAGCAGTTCAGGTTGCAAGAAAAATGATGCATTCAGTTGTCTCTAACGTATAGATGGAGTCCAGTAAACGGTAGTTTGCCGAATTGAAATGCAAGTAGACTTAACATCCGCCCACACTGGTGTCCCAGTGTTTACACACGAGCCCTCTCCTTTCCGCACCGCCTCACACAGGAAGTGTATAATGTGGGTGTAAGTGTTTCTGGTGGGGTTGGTGCTGGTGGTGGTGGTGGGGGTGGTGAGAGGACTCATGCCTGATTAAACATGCAGCAGGAAATCTATACGGGGAGTTCCCTGTGTCACGCCAACGCCCCCCTCGCTTTGCGTTTCATTCACTTCACCCGTCTCCTCTGGCTCTCTCTCCCTCCCCGTCTCTCTCCGTACACACACACACAAACCTGGTGGGGCTCCCACCAAGGCCGTGCTCAGACGGTATAGACCACCACACACACGACGGGTCAAGGGGCACAACTATCAACTGGCTGTTAAAAAACGTCTTGACGTGCATTGATCTCATTTTCGGGGGGGGGGGGGAGGAGAAGTAGAAAAGGAAGGGTTTGATATCAGTTATTTTCTCACGCTTAAACTAGCGGCATACGTGCAGCAACACACGCATGGTGCATCTCGTCACGGCGGGGGGGAAGCGCTCCGATGTTTTACCAACCAGCTGGTTCTTTATGAATATCTCATTACTTCCTGTGCACGGTCAGCGAAGACAACGCAGCGTTTGGTGGAGTGTTTGCATGCATGTTTGTGTGTGTGCATGTTTGTATGCATGTGTGTTTGTGTGTGTGTGCACGTTTGTATACATGCATGTGTGTGTGTGTGCACGTTTGTATACATGCATGTATGTGTGTGTGCACGTTTGTATACATGCATGTGTGTGTGTGTGCACGTTTGTATACATGCATGTGTGTGTGTGTGTGCAAGTTTGTATACATGCGTGTGTGTGTGTGTGTGTATGTATGTTTGTATACATGCATGTGTATGTGTGTATGCACGTTTGTATACATGCGTGTGTGTGTGTGTGTGTGTATGTATGTTTGTATACATGCATGTGTATGTGTGTATGCACGTTTGTATACATGCGTGTGTGTGTGTGTGTGTATGTATGTTTGTATACATGCATGTGTTTGTATACATGCATGTGTGTGTGTGTGTGTGTGTGTGTGTGTGCACGTTTGTTAGGGCTTGGTAAAGGTATCGATTCATCAATGCACTGCAATTTATTTGTTCTCGATTCAATTTCGATTCCGAATTTTTTTTAGATTGATTATTTCCATAAAAAAAAGAAAAGAAAAAGAAGCATACATTGTAATCTAGAAGCGAGTATGCCTTAAATGTACATGCCCCCTACATTTGTCCATGTTATGATTATTACTTTCATGCTGCAAGTTTAGCTCAGGAACAATACTATACAATGGTGTATTCCATTTTTGCTAGTTAAAGCACAATGAAATGGTTAATTCTAAATAATATTGAGGTATTTTTGTCATCTGCACGTATTATTGAATCTATCGAAGCAATTGGATCGAAATCGAATCGATATCGAATCAAGACCTAAAGAATCGAAATGAATTGTGAGGCACCTGGCAATACCCAGCCCTAACGTTTGTATACATGCATGTGTGTGTGCATGTGTGTGTGTGTGTGTGTATGTCTATGCATGTGTGCGTATGTGTCTGTGTGACCGTCCCTTCGTCTGATGCATGCAAGTGTTTGGTGGAAATTCTTCGAACTGAATTGACAACGTAACAAAAAAAATACACTTGGAGTTTATTGTAAAAAGGGGTAAAAAAAAAAATAGTACAAAAGAAAGGCAGTCTCTGCAGAGAGGCCCCATAAACCAACAAGCATACAAAGGTTGACGCGCTGGAGTGAGCCCCTTTTAGCCATTAAAGTGCTGAGGATGTTTACGTATCCCCCCCCCCCCCCCCCCCCAAGGCTGGTGCGCCGGCGTGTTAATTATCCATAGTAACTCAGAGCCCACCGTGTCTGAGTATCTGAAAGAGACAATCATGTCTTAAGGAAATTTCCAGTGTTTTTCTTTTTCGTCTGCATCGACTCGTGTGCCCAGGCATCTGTAACACGTTTGTCAGATTAGGCACATAAATTAGTTTCTGTTCCAAAAAGATAATTGTCAAAAGGGCCGTCGCGTCGTCGTTAAATTGTTGCCACGTCGCGGTTCAGGGTGAGGGGAGGAAAGCGCTGCCGGTGTTTGTTGGTAATGTGTTGAATCACAATATGCTAATGAGGTAATTACAGTGTATGTTTGGCATTAATCAGCCTGGGTCTGCTCCCGTGTTTATCATCAGGATTAGGGCCCTGCAAAAAGACTTGGTCCTTTGCCCATTTTTTCTCTGCGTGGATTTCTCTATTCGCTTCCATAATGCTCGATGCCCGTCGGTACAGGATGCAGTTTTAAACCCTGGGCAGGATATGTATCTATCAAACCTCTATGACTTATTTTGTCGCTCTCTTATAGAATGCAAAGAAAGAATGCAAATTAAACCTGGCTATACCTGCAAGATGTATATAATCTTTGCATCACAACATCTGTCATATCTAGCTCCAGAAAAGCGGATGGAAAGGGGCAGGACATAATCTTGTTACAGTCAGTGACACGGCCACAGACACCAGCTGTTTAAAGTTAGCTTTGCATAATTGAGCGGGATAAGACCAGATCTCATCTCAAAATATCATCAACCACAAGTTTGGTGTAAGCTGCTAGCGCGTATGACGCACTTACTGTATGTGGTGCGCCCTGGCACTTAAGAAAGTACTTCGAATCGTGTAACATTGCATCCTACTTTGTGGGGTTCACTGCATTGCGGTCTATTTCGTTTGGTTTGGTTTCATAACTCTACAGTCAAAATATCAAACATGAAATAAGTGTTTAAAGGGGTTCTCACAGTTTTGACAGCTGAGGGGCCAATTTAGGAACCCAAAATTTGACTGAGGGCCGCCAAAGGAAAAATAAATTGGCGGGAAACGCCGTCAGCATCCCAGTGGTGAAAAACATTGCACCGTGGACCTCTGGGAGTGAGGTCAAGTGAGGTGTAAATCACGAAACTGAGGTTCATCCTTTCAAAGAAATGTACAGTCGGATTAAAACTAACAAATGTAAATGGATTTAATTGAAAGCTAGAGAGAGTCGACCTTTGTCTTTATATTTATTTATTTTTGTTAAAATTAATATTGATATAATAATATATATATATATATATATATTATATTTTATAACTTACATCTGTATGTCATTGCAGGGCCGCCAGGAATGTTTCTGTGGGCCGCCATTGGCCCACGGGCCGCACTTTGAGCACCAATGGTTTAAAGGCACAGAACTACTGTTCTGAGCAGTGAAGGTGGCGGCCGCGTGCCCATTGATGCAGTCAGTCCTGGCACTTAAGAAAGTACTTAGCATCATGTAGCATCTCATCCTAGCTATCTTTGTTGTTTACAAGGAATGGGTTAACCTAACAATTGTAAGAGCTTGGCACTTGTTTCTATGAACGACAGCGATATAGTGGTTCTCTTTCTTCTGACAAAGTCGCTTAGGAAGAAAGCGCCAGCTAAATGCTCTCAATGTAAATGTCTAAGTAATCATTTGCATTGCATTAAGTGCGGCTGTACCCTTCGTACACTCGTATTTGGCTGTAAGGAGTTTCATACTTTGAATACCCAGTTCACTCATCGAGTCAACAAATTAGATATTGGGGCCTAGATCCATAGTGAAGCAGCAAAAGCATGTGTACAATTATACAAACCCTCCGTCATTTCTCTCTTGGTAGCAGATTGGAGCTCGTTATGATGACATTAATAATTCTTCTTTAAAGATGACTTAATTCCATGTAATCATCATAAGGTTTGCGTGTGAACCACGTGTCAAATCAAGAATTTAAATGTAAACCTATTCCAACTCTAAATTTACATTTTAGGGGTGCTATGTTGGTTTGTTTTCTGGGACGGGCTCTGCAATACTACCTTATCTCATGTCCTGACCCCTTGTGCAACCACGGTTAGCTAAAGCTCAGGGCACCCACAACAACGTCCGTCCGTCAGTACGGCTGGAGGCAGCAGGTTGATTTTCCTTGACTTGCGTCAGACAGAAAGACAGATGGAGCGTGTGTACGTGCGCGCGAAAGCCTCTCCCAGCATCGCCTTCATTAATGGAGCTGATGTTTGTAGGCTATAAAGGTGTCGATATTCTTAGATGCAGAAAAACGGGTGAAAGGATGCTGTAAGAGTGAGCAACAGGTTGTGCGATGCACATGACGCACGGAACACAATAGACGAGAACCAAACTGGTTGTAGGGCAAGCTCTGACCTCATTTGTTTTCTTGTGTTGCCAATAAAAGCCACGAATCTCCGGTGTAGCAAACTGCAGTTTGTGTTTCACTCGTGATGCCCTACACTTCCATTGTTTCACCGAGACGCATCAATACTGTCACAAGGTTGACTCATTACCCTTCAACCTCTTTGAAAATGTACAGTAAGGCGAACGAGAAAGTATTATACAAACTATGATGCAAACCCACTCTTTCTCGTCTCGGTGTCGGCACGTTCTTGCTGTTAAAACAAACGAGTGGTCAGGATTTCTGTTGGCTGAGTGGGGTTCAATGAACCTCATCATCTTCCTGCCAAAATAAATAGAGTTGGGTTCAAGCCTTTCTGATCTTGCGCATGCCCTGAATGATTTATTTATTTATTTGTACATCTTAAACTCTGATCATGGTATCTTTTGTGGGGTCGACGACATTGCGGTCTATTTCGTTTGCTCATTATGTTTTTACTTTTTAACTGTACAGTCCATGAAAGTAATAGTCTGTTTAAAGGCACAGAGCTACTGTTCTGAGAGGAGCAGGCGTCGTGCCCGTTGTTGCAGGCAGAAACAAAGTACACCATAGCTACTCAGCTCTGTCTGATGCAGCGGCGTTTAATATTTACTTTGGGCTTATGCAACAGTAGGACACTTTTCTTTTTTTTTGGGGGGGCTCCTAAATATTTTCTCGTTTCTCCAATTCTTTTCTTCCAGTGAATGCATGACTTATCCCAGCTCCAGGTTTAAGTTTTCTCGCCCTAGATATTGGATTTAAAATAGATCAAGTAGGGTTCACTTGTGCAGCTCCATCTCGATGCAGGTGTTAAATTATGTGCAATTCATCTGTGTTACTGCAAGGCCAAAATGAACGTCTCACAGAATGTTTTTAGATTATCCATTTTCCAAGTCTTTTCGGCAAAGGCTTTCTATATAATGAATATAAGGCACTATGGTAATGCCTTTGTTCATGGGGGCAAAAGACGGGTCTGTCGAGAGGACTATTACCACAGCTCCAAAAAACGGAAACGACCAACAAAAGAGGGTGGCACGGTTAGCATTTGATTATACCACCGATTCCATCACGTATTAATTCATTCAGGAAATTGTGACGTTACGGATGTTTTGAGCACCGATTGTTTTGCTGTCCAACTCGTCAGCTCTAACGTCAAGCAATAGTCGTTCAGTTCCAATCGGTGAGGTTCTGTCACGCTCGTGGCAAACAGCACTGGGATCCCGTAAACGAGCAAGATAATCTTTTGCCCCTAACTTTATATCTTCTCTTGTCTCTGATTGGTTAGCCCCCCCCCCCCCCCCCCCCCCCCGGTTAACTTTTTATATTTTTCCTTTTAAAATGTGCTCAATCCGTCCCTCTCCACCATTTGTAATCCATGAGGCCCAAACTGAATACACACAACACATCGACTTGGCCATTAGATAATAGATGATTGAAGGCTGTTTTCTCGCTGTGTTTGTCCAGGTGGCAGCCATCAACCCCAACCACCCTCTGGCCCAGCTGCCCCTGCCCCCCTCCATGAAGAACTGCATCCAGCTGGCCGCCTGCGAGGCCAGCGAGCTACTGCCAATGAACCCTGACCTCCCCGCCGACCTCTTCACCTCCTGTCTCACCACGCCCATCAAGATCGCCCTGCGATGGTAAGAAAAAAACCCACCCCCTTCCTCTCTTGTTGTAACCCCGGCTGATGTCCGTTCGCCGGGGGTCTGGGTGGGGACGGACATGCACCGAGCGGTCAAAGGGCCGTCGCGTTTAGCGAGGTATCGTGGAAGATACAGAAACACATTTGAAGTTGGAGAAACGCCGGGAAATATGAGACTCTCTTATTCTAATTATCTTCCTTCCCCCCCAGTGCAGCAGTAACCATAAAAGCCATTGAAATAGCAATAATGCAGGAATCAAGCAAAAGATGGGGATAGTTAATGAGCACATTAAGAAGGTGTGACCCCGCCAGCGATCCTCTATATAACTTGTGTACCACTCGCCGAGCCCGTGTGCACCGCAACATCAAACCGCGCCCACTTTATAGTTTCCTATCCATGTCCAAACACTCGCGCTGTGACCCATATGTACTACATAGGCACTGCTGGGAAAAGAGGGGTGCAATGGACTTACTTTAACATAAATAACTTTGCTAAAGTTATAGGGATGAAGGTATCGGTAAATTGGTGTTTTATGTTGTGTGTTTGGGTGCGTGTGTCCGGTGTGTTAGTAGGGTGTTTGTGCGTGTGTTAATGCATATTACCTTGGAAGAAGAAATGCAAGTGAGTCAGGAGAATAATTAGTGCATACAGTGGATTAGGCCTGCAAACCTCGTCTTCATCTGTGGATGAATCAGTTTGTATTCCGTCTCTCGCCCTGTTTTTGTACCTAGCTCCCCCTGCATCTCTTGTACTTGTTATTCGTTACATCCTATACCACAGTAAAGATAAAGATTCCATGCCCTTGACCAGAAACACCCATTCGTGGCGTGATTAAACTCCCAATCTCCAGTAGTCACCATAAAGTTAAATGCTGTGGAATGCTCACTTAAAATTAATACGCAGGCTAAAATGTCATATCATTAAGCAAGAGAGGGGTCACAAATGTTTTATGTTTGGTGAAAGTGCTGAAAATATGCACACAGTATCCTGAACATCAATGTAAGAACATCAGTGGCCTCAGGATGCGCTTTGCTTCAGTTAATCCTGAGTGATGGCACTGTTTGAAGTTGTGAGTACCAAATTCTTCCCTTTAGGATGCTTTTGAAGGCAACGTCTGCTACAAACGTTAAGGACTTCTTCTGCAGCCCTTCTACTCTCATGCCCTGTCTTGACCTTCAGAATAATGAGGGGCTATACCATTAATATTGATAACCCCCCCTTACCCGTCTTCCTCGGCAAGAGACTCAAGACTCACTTGTTCAGAGTTCATCTGGACCTCTGCATAGCCCCCCCCCCCCCCTCCCCCGGCCCCTTCTGCTCCCTATCACCCTTCTGACGCACTTATTTTGAATGTTTGCACGTCATGGCACTTAATGTATGCATTTAATGTATATTGCACGTCCTTGCACTAAAAACAAGAACTTGGCATTGTGTAGCGTCTTATCCTAGCTATCTTTGTTGTATACGGGGAATGGGTTAACCTACAAATTGTGCTTGGCACTTGGTTCAATGAATATCTTTACCGTAACAACAGCGACATATTGTTGTTCCACTTTTTTTCGGACGTATGTACTTGCTGTAACTTGCTTTTGATAAAAGTGTCTGCTAAATGCCCTAAATGTCAATGCAAATGTAAATTTTCCATGTAGTCCACATTCATCTTCCCAATTCCAGCAGAAAACGGCTGTAGTTATGAGACTGAGCTCGGTTTGCCAGATGTTTGGGTACCTGTAGGTTTTTTTCCCGGAACAGATGTTGTCTGTTGTGGTTGAACCGCGGCTGGGGCTGTCCGTTAATAACCGCTCCTTTGTGTTGAGATGGCTCTAAATAGAATCCCCTCCAGGCAGGTGCTGCCTGGCTGACAGGCAGGCCTGTTCACATTCATCAGAACTACAAAAAGAAAGCAATAAATGCATTAATGAGCGGGGATATACCCGTAAGCACCACTCTGGCGCTTTCCGGGCCACTCCATCCCTCTCCTCTCTCATCACACATCGGATTGTTGTTCTCTGTGAAAAGAAAATAGAATCTTACGTAAGGCGTGATTTGAATGTTGTTTGAATCGGAGGCAGAGCTTCTGATTGTATTTATAGAGCACCTTACTGCTGGCAATGTTCTTTAACGAGCAGGAGGATTCTCTCTGTGCACAAGGGAGGACAGCCACCTTTCACTCCGTCAACGTGATCTCGTCAATATTCATCTTTTTCCCGGGTTTTTAACTTTATCTGCGGTCTTCAAGGGTCGCCACGGCGGGCCCCAGGGAGCAGCTTATTGGGTAAAGGGGACCTGACAAGACTTTCAGTGACGCTAGAGCTGAACTGTGGGCTTACTCTGCTTTGAGTCCGTGATCCAGAGAGCTGTGTGTGTGTCTGGGTGAGTGTGTGTGAGTGTCTATCTTGGTGTGTTTGTGTGTGTTCTTTCTGTGGGGGGGGTGGGGGGTGTGGTGGTGGTGGTGTGTGGGTGTGTGGTGGGGGGGTGTTCTTGTGTGAAGGGGGTGGTTTGTGTGTTTCTGTTTCTCTGTGTGGTGGTGGAGGTTTGTGTGTGTGTTTGTGTTGGGGGGGGGTGGCGCGGGCTGGGGATGTGTTTGTGTGTGTCTGTGTGAGTGTGCTCTCCCAAGGGAAGAGAGAGTGAAAAAGATGGAGAGGGAAAAGGCCACAATGTGCCTGACATTGCCCAACCAGGCAGAAAATCGCCATTGATCGTTTTCCCTCTTGAAGGGATTTCCCAGATGCCACCACAGGCGGGAAAGCACAGGAGCCATTTGTGTGAAAATGGAGAGAGAGAGAGAGAGAGAGAGAGAGAGAGAGAGAGAGAGAGAGAGAGAGAGAGAGAGAGAGAGAGAGAGAGAGAGAGAGAGAGAGAGAGAGAGAGAGAGAGAGAGAGAGAGAGAGAGAGAGAGAGAGAGAGAGAGAGAGAGAGAGAGAGAGAGAGAGAGGAGAGGAGAGAGAGAGAGAGAGAGAGAGAGAGAGAGAGAGAGAGAGAGAGAGAGAGAGAGAGCGCAAAGGAGAGGGATTAAGGAGATAAAGACACAGAACCCTTGTTCAATTTTTAAAGAGCTCCATGCGGCCAGGGGCTGAAGACGGAGGGATAACGTAGGAGATTGCCGGACTGAAATGGAGAAGATGCAATACCCCCACGGGTGCCCCCCTATACAGATATAGATAAGGCTTCCTGCCCTATATAGATACACTGGAGAAACCCCTGCAGCTGTGTGTGTGTGTGCGCGTTGCATCATACCTCGTGCATCCACATATGTTCATGCCGCTGGAGAAGAGTGGTTGAGCCCTCCTGACGAGGGTCTCTTCTGCGTAGCTCAGGGTGGAGAGACGCGGCTACGGTTATATCCGTCTCCGACAGCTGGAGAAGAGAGATGGAAACCTCGTGAGGAGGTTCTCTCCGTAGTTACGGTTATATCTCAGCTCCACGCGGTGGAGCCCTCGTGAGGTGGTGGTTCTCTCAGTAGTCAAGGTTATATCCCATCTCGACAGCGTGCAAAAGCACCCGCTGTCATGGTTTTAATAATGGAGTCACATGATCACAGCTCGGGTTTCATTTTCATTCAGAGGGCTCTCTCCCACAGTTACAACGCGGCCTCATTAAAAAAAACCTCATGAATTAATCCTCGCTGTTGTCATCTCCTCGTCGCTGACGCAGGTGGAGAACATAGTAAAAGAAAACACGGTAGCCATTCATTATTAATAATCAATGCAATATGTTTAATCCCATCCCCCGTATTATTATACATACGAACTCATGGAAATGTATATTCCTATTTCCAGTCGGCCGCCGTTATACAAACGTGTGCGGACTTATACATTGGTTTTCCTCGCCTCTCCGTTCTATTTTGATGTTGCATTCTGCTTGTACACTGCTGCTCTTTGAAGAAGTTCTGCTGTGTTCGCCTGCTGCTGTTGCCTCTAGACTCAGGGTGAGCTACGAAGAGCAGGCGTTACATAACCGTCGACGGACAACTTTTCACTTTTCCACAGACATGGGTTTGGTTTTGAAGGCAGAGAAGGCGTTCACCTCAGAATACCCCAGAATAGCTCATTCATCTCCACGGCTTTTGGGGTCCAAACTGCGTACCACTTGAAGCAGTTAGTGGCGTGCCCAGCATGAGTTATAATGGTACAACACAAGGGATGTGATCTAGAGGTAGAGATTCATGGGGGGTACAGAACAAGCCAGCCCGAAGCCAAGACTTAATCTGAATATATTGTCTGGCATCAGGAAAAAGTGGACTGTTGGCTAAATATTCTCAGCCTTCGACAAATATCAAAATAAGAGTGGTGCACTCGTGTATGAATAATGGATCATTCTTGGCTTACGTGATACCATGGAATCCTTACTAAGATTTTCCTCCTTTTACACGTTTCTCTGGGATCAAATTATTACGGTTGTAACAGAATTAAGGTCAAAAAGCCGGTTCTTCTTGGAAATTATCTGAATTCCTGCTTAATTAGGACACTGCATGGCTCCATAGGCACTCCCTTTGTGCTGTCAAATGTGTCCGTTTTGAACTGGCCCTCCAGCGATAATTAACATCTGCTGCAGGGATAACACCCTGCACCACAGAAATCCTGAGGTTTGAGATCTGGAGGTGGTGCAGATTGTCTCAAAGCTTTACTCAGGATGCCTCATCTTGCTGTTAATAAAGCTTTTCTAGTTTTGAATGCAGATAATGTTCACTTGCCGCATAGGTGTACACATCATGGCCAAGAGCAGGAGTATATTGGACAAAGTCTAATAAAAAAAGTCCAACTACATTTTTTACACGCTGTCGGCAGTTTAATGTTAATTAGCACTAGGGATGCACCGAATTTTCGGCCACCATAAATTTTCGGCCAAAAATGGCCCAAAAGCGCATTTTTGGTTTTCGGCCGAGATACTTTTATCACCGAAACAACACGGCCGAAATAGAAATTTGTGATGACGCAAACAAAAAGCGCGGCCAGCACACGCTTGTCTGGATAAGCGCCAATATGTCTGCAGTGTGGACGTTTTTCAATGATTGTGAGAAAGACCCACGTATAACGATTTGCAAACATTGCAATGCCTTGATTTTAATGAAGTTAGTACACAGTCATAGCCATAAATGCAATGGTACTAGGGTGTGCGCAGTGTGGACATTTTCACACCGAGTAACACCGTCGTGTCAACACCGGTATTACCGAGTATAAACTGTATAAACTTTGAAACTAGGTCAACCGCCATCTTCTCCGTCAACTCTCCTCTCACACTCGGTGACAGCGTCTGGCAGAGCGCCAATTCTCAGTGACAGCGTCTTTTAACGTTCTATATATAATAGTATGATATCATTTTATGTATAATATCACGGCCAAAAGCTCTGCGCCTCCGGATGGCCGTAGCGCGAGGAGCTCTCGTAGGGTTTGGGCTTCGCAGGGTTTGTTTACCGCCGCTGCTATGGTTACCGGTCTTGCGCGTTCCACACAAGACCGGAATAAATTTTTATTACTGGAAAAAAATAACTTGGTGTTGGCCTCAACACCGGTTTTACCGCATACCGCGGCAACCCTAAATGGTACTTATATTTGGCATAATCATTTTTATTGGTGTTTCGGTTTTCGGCCTCGGCTTCCTCATTTTCGGTTTCGGCCAAGAATTTTCATTTCGGTGCATCCCTAATTAGCACCAATGGCTGTTGGCATGGAAACCAAATTCCCATAACAACCAGGGCTGCGGTGTAAATTGTAGTTTGAATAAACGTCCACACAAAATCAATCACATCTATATGGCTGGCCTGTAAACCCGTTGGCCAGACACTGCCTGTTGCACACACATTGAGTCGGTCGTCAAAACACCAACTACTATCTGGAGAACCGGCAGATATGAGGGGAGGTGAGCGCTGAAGGCGACTGTATCATCAAGGCAGGACAAACCATGATAAAGCTCAGGGACTTCATTGAGGCCTGCAGGTGATGTTTCTCCCAGCTCCCTTTCTTCACCTCTCCTGGCCTGAGATGGGCGTCCCTGTTTTCTTAATATAATTCTGCCTACCTTTTTGTACACGCTTTGCAGAGTTGATAAGATCTACTTTATTCATCCCAGAAGATAAATTAGCAAAGGTATTGCTGCTGCTCATCATTTTCTTTGGCAGTATCCCTTGCATCTTCCCTTTTTAAAGACTGAAACATGGCTTCGGGACTTTGGTTTATTGTTGGTAATGTCTTGTCTGTTGGGTGTCTCAAACCCTCTTTTTCCTCAAGCCCCGGTTTCCTCCAGTATTTCCTGCCCCTTCATCTGGCACAGAGGCTTGATTGACATTTGCGCTCAACTCTCTCAAGTGTAATGTCTTGTAAAGTGCGAAATGCCCTCTGACTGTCTCCGCCCGGGCCTATCTATTTTAGTGCTTGGATTTCCCCCGACTTCCAGTATACGCAGAGTTGAAGTAGCGTATCAAAGTGTTGGTGTCAGAGAGTTGAGGAATATACTTCTGCTGTAGAACTCTTCTCCTCAAAACATCCCTTTCCGTCATTCGTTCATTCAGTTATATTTGCGGTCACAACGGCGTACGTCATGGAGATCAAGGCTTAAGTCACGACAAATCAGCCAACTACGTGTGACAAAACAAGGAAGAATTAATTAGCACAAGCCGTGAAAGTCTGGCTTTGTCGCTGGGATGTCGGATAGGTTTCGTCCAGGTCAGTTCAAAGCGGGATAGAAGGAGGCTAGCTTAGCAGTGCTCAGGCCTCTTGAGTCAGACTCCCTCCCGTCTGTTTGATGATTCTGTTCTATTTAGTGACATCTCTGGTTAGTTTTTCCTTGCTATCGGCACAGTGCCATTGAGAGAGGGGGTCCTTATCTCATTTCCCTGTGCCGTTTTGGAGCTGCCTGCCGCTAAGAGTCTCTTTGATGGAGAGCTAGAGCGAGACACTGGAAAACACTGTCGTGCTTGTTTGGTTATATTTAGAGATGCACAGGTAAACAGTTTGGTATTGATTTAATCTAGGTCAGCTATCGCTGTGATATTTAAATTAGCTGTTAAGTTGCATTTCAAACATCATGACCTCTATGAGTTCATTCCCTTGTCATGGTAATAAGTTAGTAATAAGTTTGTAGTTTCAGCGCACTTTGTGCTTTCTTAGACACAAAGGCGAAGAGTGTTAGATATATTATGTCATTCATGGGGTGCGTGTGTGTCTGTGTGTGTGTGTGTGTGTGTGTGTGTGTGTGTGTGTGTGTGTGTGTGTGTGTGTGTGTGTGTTGTGTGTGTCTGAGTGTGACTGCTGTATTGTCTTTCTTTTCTTGTTCTGTCTTGTTTTTTATTCATCTTATTTCTTCTCATATGATCGTGTGCTCTACTCCTTAAGTCCAATTGATATTCTCCTTCATGCTGTTGAAAGAGCCGCTGTCATGTCTCTCTTCTGTTAACTCTACCATGTCTTTCTTCACGAGCTTTAAATATAGGTTTTTCACATAACTGACATCAGTGGGTGGCCCTCCCCTCCGTGCATCGTAACGGCCAGGCGGTCTGCTTTACTACGGGCTTTTGGTTGCTGGGTTTTGATTTCTTTATTTAAATCCTTGCTTGTGTCATTGTTTGCTTCTCTAGGTTTTGTATGCAGAAGAGTGCCAAGCTGGTTCCAGGTGTGACGCTAGACCTCATAGAGAAGTAAGTGTCCCTACACACACACACACACACACCATTGTTGTCTGACACACACACACACACACACACACACACACACACACACACACACACACACACACACACACACACACACACACACACACACACACACACACACACACACCAATGCACACACGTGCACACACAAGCCCGCACACATGCACACACACACACACACACACACACACACACACACACACACACACACACACACACACACACACACACACACACACACACACACACACACACACACACTAGCTCCTGTCCCCTCACCTGCAGTACCAGGGACAACGGATCCCTGTTGTATTCATCCATCAAGCTCTTTCTCATCATGTTCCATCTCCTCCCATGCCTCCCAGGGTTAACTCCCTGCTTGAGTTTCCTCCTCTCCATGATTGCGTTTGCACTCATTTAAAGCATGTACTTGGTTGTGCGGTGGTAGCTAGCTGGCTCAGTACGCATCATCTGCGTGACTGCAGGGCACACAGACCCAGATTGATATTTGCCGCTCAATATGAACGTCATGTCGGATGGTTTCTTCCAGGATCTCGAAAAAGAGGTTTCCATTCCACACAGGGGGAGTCATTAAAAATAAAGTCATACACATGTTCATAATTATATTCATGGTGAGGAACGTAATAAAATGTATATACGTTAAGCAGGGCTTTAGCTTTTTATGTATGGGTTCAGTCACTCTTCTTTTTGAAAACGACAAAATGTTGTTATTTCATTTGTCACCTTTTGCTACAGTGTGCTGGCCAAAGATTTGACATAAAGTGCTGAAGATCTTCCCATTCAATCAAACATAATCTCCCTACTCGGCGATGGCCTCACTGAACTGTTATACTGACACGTCTGGTGTCGAAGAAAAGAAATCTCTTCTTCCTCTTGTTGTATAGATACAGGGGTCTTGGGGTTCAGGGTTGCTACCGCCATGTCACCATTGACCGTTCTAGAGCCTCCTTTGACAGTTGTTCTTGACATTGTGTGCGGTCGTTTGTTCTCTTTTAGTGAAAATATACCGTCAGAGACCGTTGTACATCAGCAACAGCCATCATCGTTGTCATCCCGCCTCTTATTAGATTAACGGTTGTGATTGGTCGGTCTATAACTCGTACCGGGCAGACTTATGTTTTCTGCATGGGAGCTGAGCCAGACCCACCTTTTTATATGCGGATCAAACGAAACACAAGATGCGAGATTCGTCTGGTTCCCAGGCTACATAACCTTCAGGCCTTATGATAAATCTGAACAACACACAACCAACCGGCATTTGAGGTTAATGATGGAAAAAAAGGCTACCCTTTAGGCTGGTTGCACAGTGCCAAACGGTGTGCCCTGTATCACAGCATGTCAGAAATGTTACAGGGCGATGAGGCTGAGATCGCACCAGCGGGAGAATGTTAACTCGCAGGTCAGCGCAGCGATGTACTCAGCTGCCACACAAAAGATGCCACGAAACTTTAATTCAGGTACACTCCTGTAGATGATGCTGTGTAGTAGGATGATTGTACACGCAGATAGTAAGGCATTGGGTTGGGCACTTAATCTCAGCACTTATCGTGTGTTGTACGTCCTGGCACTTAAAAAGCAGTAGCATTGTGTTGCGTCTTATCCTAGCTATTTTGTTGTCAACAGGGAATTGTTAACCTAGCGATTGTAAGTGCGTGGCACTTGTTTCTATGAATATCTTTACACTACTGGCAGCGATATATTGTTGTTTCCTTCTTCAGACAAATGTACTTGTTGTAAGTCGCTTTCAGAAAAAGTGCCATTCTTTAGACCTGCTATTTACAGAGACCTCATTTAAAGGCATGGCGTTCAGGAGCAGGTAGGGCTTAGGGTCGTCCCCCATGAGGCTTACAGGTGGACCGCAGCCATCGGGGTTTGGGACACCCGTGACCTTTGGGCTGGGAGTCAGACACCCTAGCCGCTGAACCATCCTGTATACACATGTACGACTACTTGTGAATCTGCTTCGTGGTTGACTCTCTGAGCACCTTCTGAGGACTGGTTCCTGTTCAATCCTGTGGCTGTGTAGACAACACCATCTTGAACCCAAACAGCCACTGAGAAAACCCTGCTCCCAGCAGGGACACCGTGGAAGGGAACCGAGTGAAAAGTGCTGGCTGGAATCCATTTCCCCTGTATATTAGGGCTCCTCTGGATGAGGGAAATCAATTGGATTTAAGGTACCTCTCCTTTGTGGGTCTTGGGGACTCACAAAGTTAATATACTTTTCCAATATAATTTTTCAAGTACACATTTTGAACATTGGCTTATACATTTGAAATGGTAAATTACATTACATAGAGAAAATGTCAGGTTGAAAATAGTTTACTTTCTTAATAGAGCTTGCACCAAACCAAGTTTCAATGCCGAGTGAAGTTTATGTTGGTTTGGAGGTTAACCCTGAACCAAAAAAACAAAATCCCGCCCTCTCTCGATGCGAAACCTCAATAGCTGGTCACTAAGGGAAACAAAGACACAGGCAAAAATAGGTATTTCATATCGTGTACATATATTTTGAGAAATGCCTACTACGAGTGTGTTCGTGGTGTTCCCACCAGATCCCTTGGCCCAGCGATAAATCTAAAATAACAAATGAGTTTCGCGTCCCTAATGATAATCACATCGTCGAGCATACAACTCTTCCCCATACTCTGTGTGCACACAACAAAGGCATCAGAAAACAATGGAGCGTACATTAGTGTTTGCTTTCAAAATGAGCTCACTGCATTGGCGTTTGACTCACGATACTGCAATACTACAAACAGTACTACCATACCAACCTACCATACACCCGTACACGCAAAGAAGCAAAGGCAGACACCTTCCCACATGCAACCAACACACATTCTGGCCGCCTCGAGAAGCAGCAGGTCCTCACACACAAACCAAAGCCATGACATTCACTCACACACTATTATTAAACACAGCCTCTCTTACTGCACTCGAATTTGTCTTTATCCTTTCTACATTGCGATGATGTAATCTCAACAGCATGCACACACTTTTCTATCTCGCTCGACATCGCGATCGATCGCAATCTCAACAGCATGCACACACTTTCTATCTCGCTCGCACGCACGCACGCACGCACGCACGCACGCACGCGCGCACGCGCGCACACGCGACACACTGTCAACAATGTTCTATTTCGTGATATCTCACGAATACAAATCGCATCGTTTACATACGTTATCCCAAAACCTGAATGTCCTCAGAATGTGTTATGTTCAAAGACAGTGAATCGTAGTGCGGCACGCCATTCCTAGCTCTCTGTCCCCCAACTTTATCTGACTAGCAGGAGCCTTTGTGCATGTTGTCACATGTCATGTGTCGGGGAGTAGCTGGTAGACTAGCACCCCATATCACCCCATAGCACCTCAAACACCTCTTGCACAGCTAAAGCCATGGCCATTCTGATGCACTGCAACACTTTTGCTCAAACAATAAATTATGTGTTCACCAAAGCCCTGCAGGGTGGGTTGGTGTGTGTTTGTGTGTGTGTGTGTGTGTGTGGGGGGGGGGGGGGGCTCGGTGGGGGTGGGTGTTTGTGTGTGGGGCTTGCTGTGGATGTGTGAGGGTGGGCATTGTTGTGCGAGGAAGGTGGGTTCAGTTAAACAGCCTCACTAGCATCTTCATCGTCCTCATCATCTTCCCGGTCAGAGGCTATTGATCGGACCAAGTTGAGCGTGTCAGAAACACAGAGCTTTGATCCTCCCTCATTCTCTCCGACACACAGAGAATGTGTAAACGCAGGGCCGTAGACGCATCGGAATACTCGACGAAGTTCACAACGTGTAGCTGAACTCGCCAGGTTGCCTAGCAACCTCAACCTGACCAAGGACGGTCTGGGCTTGTAACCTGACGAGAGAAGAAGGAGCCCATTAAGGAGACGCTTTGAAGGGGTCTGCGTGTGTCCCTCAAAACACTTTTTCCATGTGTTTTTTTTTTTTGTATTGCTTTTGCCAAATGCAGACCACGTTTGTCGATCTGTCTCGACACCCTAAACACTTGCAGCGTCTGCTCTCCATTTGAGCGAGCGTAGCTTATTGTCAGTCAGGCAGACAGCCGTGACAAATGTGATTTGCTGCATTTTGCCACAGTGATTACTGTCCGGCCATCTCTGGATTCCGTCTGCCTCACCGACCCCCCTTTGTTTGCATGTCGTTCGATTCTTCACAGTCACCCTCACTCTCCGTCTCCTCTGATAGAATTGTATTTAACCGACCAGACCTCAAGTCAGGAATACCCAAATGGTCGTAATTAGCTGCACGCATTTTTCACAACCCCCTAAAATTAGCCAAGTACCTCCTTCAAATAGGACCCGACGTTGGGGCTGGGAGCACACTGATGAGACTTGGGGCATGACTGTAAAACCTTGGGGTGTGGAAGGGAAGGTACAAGGGGAACAATTGTCTGGCACAGGAATAAGCTCTACAACTGTGTTGTACTGTTGGCTGCACACTGGACTGAGAGAGTGGGCTATTTGCAGAGATATGTTAAATGAAAAAAAACAACACATAGTTCTATACAATCTAAATGAAGCGTGGTAATTTCTGTCGCCGGTGAGTGATGGACAATTCAATATATTTTCAATTGTTCTGCTTGCCTCCGCTTCGACTGCCTGTACTTCTATTTAGGACACATTACCCTAAAGGCAAAGAACCCATTTAGTTTCTTTGGCTACTAAGGATGAGCGTGACAAATGACCCAGACACCCGTGCCTGCTGTAGGAGGCAATATCCTAAACGGAAACACAAACCTTGTTAAAACTCTGAAGAACACAATCTCCTTTGCCTATTCTTACATCCAGTATCACCGCCCCTCGTTCAGTCGTACCCGCTGGAATAATCACTATTCTAATTAGCTCGTTGTCACCCATCTCTTGTTGCATAGAAGTTTTCCATCATCTCGTTTGAACCACCCCTCCTGTCTAAATTACAGTTTATTCTTAGGGGTGAATGATACTGTTCTGTCCCTCTAATGTGATCTCGTCTAATCTGGGGCCCCTGTGGCAGCAGCACCATGAGGGCTCTTACTGGGAGATCTGGGGCGCAGAACTCGAGCGTCCCCCGTTGGGTGTCGCCGATGCGGTGTCGCAGACGCCCCATGGAGACGCTCCCCTTCTCTGAGTCAACCGATCGCAAGGTGAAGCTCACTGTGTGTGTGTGTGTGTGTGTGTGTGTGTGTGTGTGTGTGTGTGTGTGTGTGTGTGTGTGTGTGTGTGTGTGTGTCTTCCAGGATCCCTGGCAGACTCAATGACAGGCGCACTCCCCTTGGGGAACTCAACTGGATCTTCACCGCCATCACTGACACCATCGCGTGGAACGTGCTTCCTAGAGGTGAGCTGGACCACACACACACACACACACACACACACACACACACACACACACACACACACACACACACACACACACACACACACACACACACACACACACACACACACACACACACACACCACACACACACACACACACACACACACACACACACACACACACACACACACACACACACACACACACACACACACGTGTCTCCGGCCTCAGCTATCCAACAATGAATGCGTCGTTTCTGCTCTTGTGTCTGTGTCATTGGTTGAATTTTGTCTTGTATTAGCTGATTTGTTTTTACGTAATCCACCACAATAATAGGGAATCATGCACACACAAACATTAACATGCACACACACATTAACACGTACGCACGAACACACATTAACACACACACACACACACACACATTAGCACGAACACACATTAACACACACACACATTAGCACGCACACACATAATTTCCCGGTCAGCAGCAATCTTGACAACATTGATATCGGCATCAGTTCTGTCTTAAACCCCGCGGCTCGAGTTGTCAGAGAAAGCCCACGCAATTACCACCACAATCGCCCAACAATCGCTCTTTCTCCCTCCGTCTCTCGCTCTCCCCCTCTCCCCTACTAAGATGTGTATATACAAACACTCACTTGCCCATCTCTCGGGGGGGATTTCTTTATCATATCATTCGGTATCGCCAGGAGATTCTCCTGGCGCCGCTAAAGTGAATTAGGGAACTTGTTAATGAGCCGATGAAATGTCATCACCACTCATTACCTTAATCCACACCTCCCTCTCCCAGTGCCTCCGGCCTCACTATTCAATAAACACAGCCCATAAACAAACAATGATATCCTCCTCTCTGCCACTTCCGGCCCGCACCGCTTGGCACAGAAGACCAATACAATTTGTTTAACCTCCTGCGCCTTCCACCTGATTGAGAATACTGTTCCACCTTCTCTCTCCGTTTCTCCTCTCTTTGGCCTCGATATCTCTCTTTCCGTCTGTCCTTTCTCTTGTCTCTCTTTCTCTCTGTCTGTCCCTCTCTTTCTTTCTGTCTCTCTCTCTCTCTGCCTCTCTCTCCCTCTCTCTCTCTCTCTCTCTCTCTCTCTCTCTCTCTCTCTCCCTCTCTCTCCCTCTCCCTCTCCCTCTCCCTCTCTCTCCCTCCCTCCCTCCCTCCCCCCCAGATTTGTTTCAGAAGCTGTTCCGGCAGGACCTGCTGGTGGCCAGCCTGTTCCGTAACTTCCTATTGGCCGAGAGGATAATGCGGTCATACAACTGCACGCCCGTCAGCAGCCCCCGCCTGCCCCCGACGTACATGCACGCCATGTGGTAAGATACGGGCATGGCTGCATGCGCACGTGACCTGCATCAAACCTATTGTACATCCTGGCACTTAATGTACACACTTATTGTATGTTTTACTAGTACTTAGCATTGTGTAGCATCTTATCCTAGCTATCTTTACTACTTAGCATTGTGTAGCATCTTATGCTAGCTATCTTTAGTACTTAGCATCGTGTAGCATCTTATCCTGCTATCTTTAGTACTTAGCATTGTGTAGCATCTTATCCTAGCTATCTTTAGTACTTAGCATTGTGTAGCATCTTATCCTAGCTATCTTTAGTACTTAGCATCGTGTAGCATCTTATCCTGGCTAGCTATAGTACTTAGCATCGTGTAGCATCTTATCCTAGCTACAGTCTTGGGGAGTAACGGACTACATGTACCGGCGTTACATATTCTGCATACAAATTATAACTAACTGTATTCCATTACAGTTACAATTTAAATTGTTGGAATTTAGAATCCAGTGACATTGTTGAAATCAATGGAATACATGACGATACTTCTGTTTCACGAGTTTATTCATGCTTTCAAGCAAAAAGCATTTAGTGCGCTCTAAACGAGTTTGGTCCCTTGGTTCGGTATGTTTGCATTGGTATGAATGCAACCACCTCACTTCGATGCGAACCGAATCAGCCGACCGAGACCTCCCTGAAACAGCTGGTCTCGGTTCGCTTCCAATCAAACCCTGGTACGGTTCGCTTGAGATGTGAAAGCGAATGCACCTCGGCCCGATCCAGTTCTAAAATGCATACGCCTCTTTGGACGTAACAGGCACCCGCTCAGCCGCGCACATTATAGGAATTATTGTTTGATTAGCGGTATATCCAAGACTAGTAGCACATTGTCGGACCGTCGGGTGAAAATGAGTCGTGGCTCAACATGGAGTCAAGAGGAGACGGAATGTTTTTCGGATATTTGGACAGACACCCACATAAAACGAATGCTGGAAAACATGCATAAAAATGCCGATGCATTTAAAACATTCAGCACAAGGATGAGGGAGGAGTTCGACCAGTCCAAAACTGCATGAAACAAATCAATATCACAACGAGTGCATCCCGCTGGATATCCATGATTATTTACTTTCACAGATGCTTTCCCCCACTTTTTTTCTCTCTCTCTCTCTCTCTCTCTCTCTCTCTCTCTCTCTCTCTCTCTCTCTCTCTCTCTCTCTCTCTCTCTGCTCTCTCTCTCATCCCTCTCTCTCTCTCTCTCTCCTCTCTCTCTCTCTCCTCTCTCTCTCTCTCTCTCTCTCTCTCAGTTCTCTCTCTCTCTCTCTCTCTCTCTCTCTCTCTCTCTCTCTCTCTCTCTCTGTGTGTGTGTGTGTGATTTTATGAACAGAAGAACACAACAGAATAGGCCTGTTTAGGAAGCAGGATTTGATGCTGCATTCCAACCCTTATAAAATGCATTTCAATGTATCAAGTATTCAGAATACAATACTCGGATTGAGTGATGCAATGGAATACGTTACATGTTACATTTGTGGGCATGTATTCTGTCCCAACACTGCCTTGCTATCTTTGATGTTTAAGGGTAATGGGTTAACCTCGCGATTGCTAGTACTTGGCTCTATAAACATCTTTACTGTACAGACAGCGGTATATTGTTTCTCTTTCTTCCGACAAATGTACTTGTTGTAAATCACTTTGGATAAAATGTGCATGTAAATGTGCATGTAATCCTGCAGTTCGTTGTATCGAGGGGGGAGTCAGAGATCTCTTCGGACGGTGTTGACGTGCGTCAGTCGGGTAAAATAATCGGTTTGATCTTCACGTTGCGTGTCAAAACCACCGTGGTGTTTCCAGAGGGGTCTCAGCACACCGGTGTGAGCGTGTAAGTCTTGAAAGGCCAGTTCCTTTCTTTTGATCATCTCTGGAGCGAGCGATCGTGGTGCGGCGCAGCGATTTTGATTAACACGTACACAGAAGCAGGAGAAAGCCTCTTTGAGCCCCACAACGTTCCTTCTCATTAGCGGGTGCTGCATAGAAACCCAGCAGGTGAGTTGTTGTCCTCCACGCCGGGTGAGCAACACCTGCCCGTTGCCTTCAGCCCCTCCGCAAAGCCTCATCAAATGGCTGTTCCAACTCTGCCACGCAATGCCTGCCTAGCAGAGCCAGGGAATATTAGCCACCTCACTCTTATTCTCTCTATTCTCTTTCCTGCTCTCCCTCTCTTGCTGTCGCTCTCCCTCTCTTGCTTTTTCGCTCTCTTCTTTCTCTCTTTCTCTCTCTCTCTCTCCCCTTGGTTTTGTTCCTGCTCTCTCTCTCTCTCTCTCTCTTTCTCTCTCTCTCTCGCTCTCGCTCTCTCCTTGGTTTTGTTCCTTCTCTCTCTCTCTCTCTCTCTCTCTCTCTCTCTCTCTCCTTGGTTTTGTTCCTTCTCTCTCTCTCTCTCTCTCTCTCTCTCTCTCTCTCTCTCTCCCCTTGGTTTTGTTCCTGCTCTCTCTCTCTCTCTCTCTCTCTCTCTCTCTCTCTCTCTCCCCTTGGTTTTGTTCCTGCTCTCTCTCTCTCTCTCTCTCTCCCTCCTTGGTTTTGTTCCTGCTCTCTGCCCAGGCAGCAGCTTGTATAACTCACTGGCATCAGGTCTGGAACACGCCTCTGAAGACCCAAGACGTCGTCAGCCACCGATGCTCCTTGTATCAGCTGCTCTTCCGCGGGCCCGTTATTGTCACGACTGACCTCGCAATACCCCAAAAACATAGCGAAGCCAAAGCGTGTAACGGGGCTAAGTGCCCATTCTGTCACCTCCTGCCTCAAGGCGGAGGAGACAGGTGAGCGTCGCTATTAGCAGTAACTCAGCTGGGGAGGTGAAGACTCAGTGATCCGTGATTGATGGGTCGGGGGCGGCGCGCGGGGGGGGGGGGGGGGAGGGTACAGGACGCGCCGAGAACTCGGGGAACGGACTGAGAGGATGGGGGTACCATGGGGACTCGACTGATGGATGCCGCAGCAACAGTCATTGTTATTCAAAGGGGGGAGCGGGATGGAGGAATGAAACCAGAGGCTGACGACTCCTCTGCGACCTGTTTGTCCGCCTGTGTGTGGTTGTGTGTGTCAGTGTGTGTGTTGGCTTGCGTGCGGTCGCTGCAGGCGTCAGAAGGAAAAAAAATCGGTTGAGTCAGCAGCCAACTGTTCCCCCCCCTCCACGCCCAACGTCCCCTCCCTTTGCGAAGCACAAAGAGTAGAAGCACCAGAGTCTCCAAATTTGTTTTAATTAGCAGAAACAGGCAAAAATTATTTTTCAATTTCCAGCAGGGCAGCTGCTGTTCCCCCGGCTCCCTGGTGTGTGCGCGGGGCTGTGTGTGTGACAAACGTGTGTGTGTCTGTGTGTGTGTGTGTGTGTGTGTGTGACACGTCTGTGTGTGTGTGTCTGTGTGTGACGTGTGTGTGTGTTTGTGTGTGCGAGCGACACGTCTTTGTGTGCATGCGACACATCTGTGTGTGCGTGCAATGGGTGAGGGTGCGTCCGAGGGGTGAGTGTGACACTCGTCTGCGTTTGTGTGGGCGACATGTCTGTGTGTGTGTTCGACAGGTCTCTGTGTGTGTTCGACAGGTCTCTGTGTGTGTGCGACAGGTGAGCGGTGTGTGTGGGTCGCTGGTGAGACTGTTTACCTGTTTGCTGTTGTGTCGAATTACAGGTGCGGCTGCTGTTGTAAACATTTTCCTTCCCCGATACAAATAAGTAAGCCTTGTGCTTTCTCCCCGTGCCTTTTCTCTTCTGATTGAACGACGGATAATACGTATTATGCCGATACGCCAGGAGGCTTTAATCTCTCCGTGTTTCTTTATCAATTTGTCATTTAAGTCACACTAAACACAAAACTTCATTATATTTTCACTCTCACACACACACAAGAAGAAAGACTCGACAAACTTAGTACAGCAAAATGAAGTAAGCTCTGCTTACTAAGTGCTTACTTAGTTTTGCTTGCAGAAAACAAGGATATACTGTAGGCCCTTAATGGAAAAATATCACTGCGTTCCCATGACCTTAGTAGAGATGTATATGTTTTGAATTCCTTTCTATTCAGAGGCTCACAGTAGAAAGACTGCAGATTGATTAGTGAAAGAGAGGGAGGCAGAAATCCATACCTACCGTCTCTCACCCATTCAGTTATTTCACGGCAGTGTTGGGTTTTGAGTGAGAGAATGCCCATGAGACCTATGTACCGCAGGCGAGAGAGAGCGAGATGGAGAGAGAGAGAGAGAGAGAGAAGGAGAGAGAGTGGAGAGAGAGAGAGAGAGCAAGCGAGAGAGAGAGAGAGAGAGAGAGAGAGAGAGTGAGCAAGCGAGAGAGAGAGTGAGCAAGCGAGAGAGAGAGTGAGCAAGAGAGAGAGAGAGCGAGCGAGAGAGAGAGAGAGAGAGCGAGAGAGAGAGAGAGAGTGAGCAAGCGAGAGAGAGAGAGTGAGAGAGAGAGAGAGAGCGAGAGAGAGAGAGCGAGTGAGCGAGAGAGAGAGAGAGCCGCGCGAGAGAGAGAGAGAGCGAGCGAGCGAGAGAGAGAGAGAGCGAGGAGAGAGAGCGAGAGAGAGAGAGAGCGAGCGCAGAGAGAGAGAGAGAGAGAGAGAGAGCGAGTGAGCGAGAGAGAGAGCGCGAGAGAGAGAGAGAGAGTGAGCAAGCGAGAGAGCGAGAGAGCGAGAAAGGCTATGGGTTATATAAGCCCATGAATTAGGTATGGCGTTCACGAGAGAATGCTGATGTTAAGAGCTGGCTCAAAGACTCTGCCCTTTGTGGGACCCTATGTGTTCCTGTGGCTATGTCGTTCTGTTCAACTAAAACCCCTTGAACTTACTGCACAGACTGTGCGAGTCTTGGGAGAAAGGCAACTGTTGATTTTACGTGTATGTTTTTTTTTAGCTTGAAGGGAGTTTGGCCCACTGATGGGGGGTGTTGTATAGATAGTTTGTATTCATGCGTTTGTCTCTCTCCCGCAGGCAAGCCTGGGACCTGGCGGTAGACATCTGCCTCTCCCAGCTCCCCACCATCATGGAGGAGGGCACCGCCTTCAGAGTAAGTGGAGGGAGTCTCTCTGTGGTGAACATACTATGTGTTTGCTCAGACCTTCTAGAGCAATAGCTCTTCGTCGCCGTTTGGTAAAAGTGGATAAGGAAGATGAAACACCCGTGTGCGTGTGTGTGTGTGTGTGTGTGTGTGTGTGTGTGTGTACGCGTGTACGCACATGTTTACATGCGTGTTTGTATGTGCACATGTGTACATTCTTGTGTGTGTGCGCACATTTCTACATAAGTATGTGTGCGCACATGTGTACATACGTGTGTGTGTGCACGCACATATGTACATAAGTGTGCGTGTGTGCACATTGTGTGGACATGTGTACATGTGTGGTTGGTATGGAGTCAGTGGACCATGAACCCAAATCAGCTCCTTCTTTAAAGAGTGTGTTGAGTTTCAGCCTTGTTGGCTATAGTTAAATGCCAGCCCCAGTCAGTAAGGGTTGATAAAGTGGTCTCCGCCAGTGAGCCCACCGTCCCTTGAAGCCCGCAGAGAGCTGCACTTTCAGAGCTGTGTTCTATTAGAGCTCATTAGGATCGTGGCGGGGAGTCCGCCGAGACACCAAATGTCTGGGAGACCCGCTGGGAGAGGCTGACGGCCGACGGACAGCAAGGGTTTTGGGTCAGCTGAGGAACCACACACACAGACACGCGCACGCAAGCAAGCAAACACACGGACACACACACACACACATACACACACACAGAGCGGGCACACATGCTGACACACTCACACACACGCACCAAAACACACACGGACACGCGCACACACGCACACAGAGCGAACATACATACACACGGTCACGCTGGCACACACAGGGGACACACACACAGAGGACACACACACAGCAGACACACACACACTACAGCGGACGCTAACAATGTATGTGCGTGAGTCTTAAGGTCCTACACGGTGAGACAAGTGTGCTCAAATGCTAACCAAACACAAAAGCTTGAGGGACAGATCTGACCCCTCTGACCCCAACCCCCTTCGTCCTCCTTATAACATTATTAAACTGCCATGGCGAGTTGGCTTCTGGTCTTGTGTTCTGGTCTCTCTCCCTCTCTTGCGCGCACGCACACGCACACGCACACACCAGGGAGGGAGCAGGAGCAAGAACCGGCTCCCCACAGGCCCGTCCTGTCCCCCTTCCCGGAAACACACTTTAATATCCCACCCCGGAGCGCTTTCCCCCTCCCCACCTCTCCCTGCAACCCTCTCCTCGGGGCTGTGAGGTCTCTTCCCCCCCGGCAAGATCAGCTGCACGGGACTGCGCACCTCACAGCAGAACCCATCACCCGTAGTATTCCCGTTTTTAAACGAGCGCTGCAGAACCCCGATCCCCCTCTCGGAAGTGGTGAGCAGCGCTTCATCCACGCTATGGACTTTGTTTTCCCCCCCGGACCGGAGCGGCGTCTCGTCGTGTTCCCCCTGATGGGAGTCGGCACGCCAGACGCCGCATGTCGGGAGAGGTTTGGTCCAATCACGGGGCTGGCAGGGCGGCGAGGATGCGCCCAGAATAGCTCTGGTCGGAGGTCTCTTCATCCGGGCGCGCTCTGCCATCGTTTGCGTCCGTTTGAAGCTTATTTCGAAAATTGATTTCGTAGAAGCTCAACTTATTTCTGTTTAGCGTTGATTTTGTTGAAGGTCATCATGTTAAATCTACTCAAGCAAAAAAATGAGAAAAAATATTGTAATTACTCCTTTTTAATCAAGCTCGTAACGCGCCCCTCTTATCGCCATGGATACAGGTAGGTCTGCCCCCCCCCCCTAGCCCAGCTCCTCCAGCTCCCCGATCACGCGGTGCGCTCCACTGCCTCTTCCACCCCGAGTCCCGTCCCCGGCTGACCCCGCGGGACAGCGCCTGTCCGGCCCTCGGCTGTGTCTCGACGCTCCCGGCTTTGATTGTGCAATCAATGTGTTCCCTCCCGAACGGCCTCCCAGGTCAGCCGGGTTAATATTTTGGCGGGACGTCCCTCGGCGGGCGGTGGCGGTTTCTGTGTCACTACTCGCTGGCCATGGGGGATGGGATGGGGTTGGGGGATGGGATGGGGTTGGCAACTGTCCCTCCCCCCCCCCCCCCCCCCCCCCCCATGAGGAACTCTTATTCATTCAACACTCATTGAATGAATGAATGAATGAATGGGGCTCATTGAGGTTATTCTGTGTCTGTGTTTGTCAAGAGATTCATTCCTAGAATATTGTATATGAGACACCAAAACGCGATTCCTAGGGAAACTAACTAAGCTTGCCGTGTGTGTGTGTGTGTGTGTGTGTGTGTGTGTGTGTGTGTGTGTGTGTGTGTGTGTGTGTGTGTGTGTGTGTGTGTGTGTGTGTGTTCCCGTCCCACAGCACAGTCCGTTCTTCGCCGAGCAGCTGACGGCCTTCCAGGTGTGGCTCACTATGGGCGTCGAGAACAGGAGTCCCCCAGAGCAGCTCCCCATCGTCCTACAGGTACGTCTCGCACCTCCTGCTAGCACCCCACACCGTCACCACGTCTGCACCACCTCCTGCACCACCCGCCTGGTGAACCACGCCTTACGCCGTCACAACGCATTACACCACCCGCCTGGTGTACCCCCCCTTACACCGTCACAACGCATTACACTACCCGCCTGGTGTACCCCCCCTTACACCGTCACAACGCCTTACAGCCCTCGCCTGGTGTACCCCCCCTTACACCGTCACAACGCATTACACCACCCCGCCTGGTGTACCCCCCCTTACACCGTCACAACGCATTACAGCCCTCGCCTGGTGTACCCCCCCTTACACCGTCACAACGCATTACACTACCCGCCTGGTGTACCCCCCCTTACACCGTCTGGTTTACCACGCCTCGCAGGTTACCCCCAGCCTGGCACCACGCCTTACCACCTGCCCCTTGGGACGGAGCATTTCTAAACAAACTCTTTCGGTCTCTTGTCTTTCTCTCTCTCTCTCTCTCTCTTCTCTCTCTCTGTCTCTCTCTCTCTCTGTCTCTCTCTCTCTCTCTCTCTCTGTCTCTCTCTGTCTCTGTCTCTCTCTCTCTCACGCTGTCTCTCTCTCCGTCTCTGTCTGACTCTCTCTGTCTCTGTCGCTCAATCTCTGTCTCCCCCTCCCCCCCCCCCCCCCCCATTACCTCAACAAGCCACAACACAGAGCTAATTAAACCCACCCATGACCGCCAGCCGCGGTCATGGCTCATGACCCATGACCGCCAGCCGCGGTCATGACCGCCGGCCGCGGTCATGACCCATGACCGCCAGCCGCGGTCATGGCTCATGACCCATGACCCGTCCAGGGCGGCTCTAACCCAGAGGCCCTATCTGGGAGAGCGTAGCCCAGAGGAGCGTGACCGCCGCCTCTCTTTGCCCGCGTCCCTCTGCTCTAAATGCTCTCTTCCTGGGGAAGAGCGTCTTGATTAGGCCGCGCCCCACGAACACACACACACTCCCCCCTCGCGGCCGGGGAGCAGCAGGCAGTAACCGTGAGTTATGAACGCCGGCCCCCCGTTCCACTGTGTGTGTGTGTGTGTGTGTGGCGCCGAATGGTAATTTCCCGCTGACTCAGCTGAGCTGCGTCCACGGAGCACCTCTCTGCCGGGACGCCGTGTTGGAGCCGCGGAGGAGGGATGGTCCAGCAGTGCGCGCTCTCTCTCTCTCTCTCTCTCTCTCTCTCTCTCTCTCTCTCTCTCTCTCTCTCTCTCTCTCTCTCTCTCTCTCTCTCTCTCTCTCTCTCTCTCTCTCTCTCTCTCTCTCCTCTCTCTCTCTCTCTCTTCTCTCTCTCTCTCTCTCTCTCTCTCTCTCTCTCTCTCTCTCTAACACAACACACAGACACACACACAGCGAGTTATCTCCCTCCACAGACTGATCTCGCTGTGATCATCCCGTAAGACACCTTGCTAGCACACTACCTCTGTACGAAGGGGCCTCAGGTTGCGTTGCTGTTAAACCAGAATCCACCACACCACCACAATCCCCCCGCCTGTCAGACCTCCTCTCTGGGCTTGGCCGGGGTGTGTGTTATGTAAGGGGCGTCCCGGTAGCTGCCGTCCCCTCAGACCGGTGGGATGATTTGATGCAGGCGGGTAAGCTGAGGCCTGATCTCAGTCAACAACGAGCGGACGACGGCGGCCCGGGACGTGACGAACGCACGCCGTAATCTGCCGGAGAGGCGTTTTAGACAAATGAGCAAAGAGAGGGAACAAGCAAGCCGGGGATTGTCTGGCGTTTGGGTTTTTTTCGATAGAAGAAGTACTCCAGCCGCAGAAGGATTAACGGGATTTTTATAGAGGGATTACAAAGCCTTACTTCTTCTTCGCTCTTTTTTGGGGGGGGATTCGATAATGTCAATGTCGTTGGCGAGAGTAACGGCTGCTTAGTCATGCCCCGTGACTTGGGAGAGATGCGCACAGACACACAAACGCACAAATGCATAAATGCAATCACATAAACGCATAAACACACCTAAACATCCAAACACCCAAACACAAAATACATAAACGCATAAAAACACAAACACGAAAATACGCAAACACACATGCGAACGTGCACACACACACACACACAACGACATACAAAACACAAACGCTTTATCGACCGATCGACACTCTTCCATTCCAGTGCACGGCGACACACGTACCTGATACTCACAGTCTCATCGCCCCACATTTAAAACGTGTCCAAGTAAAATTCATCCTCATCCTGAACGGGCCCTCCATGCAGTGATGCCCCCCTCTGCACGCTTCCTTAATGACAAAATAAATCTTAACATCTCGTGTGGGAGCTGTTTTTTTTTTTGTTTTTTTTTACATTTAATGAAATCTTGATGAGATTAATCAAAGTGTGGACTTAATGGGTGCTGTGCCGGGGCCCACCCGCGGAGACAAATGAGGCAATAACGCCGCATAAATCCTACCCAGAAACATTCAGGAGGGGTGCGGTGGTTGTCTCGTGGTAACCATGGCGACGATGAGGAAGTGTCCTTGGGCAATCTTCTTACGCAACATACGGCGAAAAGATAATAATTGATTAGCTTTCGGTGTTGATGCACCTTTGCAAGGAGTGATCACCTTCAGGAAGGATCCAAATAATTATAAAAAAAGGTGAAATGTTAACTATTTACATCATGTGAATGTACAAATGCTAAATGTAGAAACATATAAACAATATTATTACTGAAAAATGACCGGACACCGAAACATGAGTAATTAACAGCATGCGTCGCTTTAGCTCAATGGTGGTCACAAAGGGCGTTTCCCATGTCACAGTGTGATCATCTGCTTCCTGCACAGTACACAAACTCTGACATGCACACACACAGGCACGCGTTATCATATCCAGAGACAACTCCACACACACACACACACACACACACACACACACACACACACACACACACACACACACACACACACACACACACACACACACACACACACACACACACACACACACACACACACACACACACACACACACTGTTCCCCAGGCTGTTCCCTGGGGAGCAGGCGGTCATCCTGGCCAGGTCTTCCCCCGTCTCCCCCCATCTCTCCCCCCCCCCCCCCCCCCCAAGCCCTGTGGTCATAGCCGTAGGGGGCCGGTCACGGAGTCCTCTAATTTCACGTCCCTGCAAGGTCGGAATAGCCCTGTGTGTGCGTGTGTGCGGATATGAGTGTGTGTGTGTGCGGATACGTGTTTGTGTGTGTTGGAGTTTGTGTACTTTGCGTGGGAGTTCTCCAGTGCTCCCTCACGGCCTCCATATGCCCGTCCCCAGAGCCCATGGTGGTTCCGCCGGGTTCCGCCAGGTTCCGCCGGGCGCGGGGACTCTGATGTCCGGCTCGCCCACTCCGCCACCGCCTGTGTGTGGCACAGTTACGCGGCCGTCGTGCCGCCGACTCTGAGGAGTAAACACACCCACAGACGCTGAGTGTAGAGGAGTGTTGCTCACACACACGCACACGCACACGAGGGAAGTCCATCATCTCCGGCAGGTGCTGTTATGCAGGCGAGCGGGAGCCACCTGCTTCGCGTCCGGTGTCTCCCGTCATCCTCCTCGCTCTCTCCATCTCTCTCTGCCGCTCCATCTCTCCTCCACCTCCTCCTTCCGTCTCCCCTGCCTTCAGCCTTCCTCCTCCTCCATCTCTCCCCCCCACCCTTTAGCCGGTGGACGGGTGTCTAAGGCCTATGGTCTCTGGTCCCCTCCCTGTGTTCCTCCAGGTGCTGCTCAGCCAGGTGCACCGTCTGCGAGCGCTGGACCTGCTGGGCCGCTTCCTGGACCTGGGACCCTGGGCCGTCAGTCTGGTGGGTTCAGGGCACGCCGTCCCCCACCCCCCGCACGCTGAGCTTCCAGTGGTCGCCCACTGGCTCCGTCTGTTGGTTAGAGTGGTTACTATACCAGAATCAGAAATGCCTCTCATATGGCTTAAAAAGGCACCCAACTTATAAACCAGATAATAAAAGAAAGTTCTATAGAATTCTCTGTAGATTTATATACGTTACATTTTTGCCGTTTAACAGAGGCCTTTATCCAAAGCGTCTTACGTACTTGGCAATGATGACATTTTATCAACAGTAGGTAAACCGACAAGTGCTGTCAGTAGTTCCAATGCTAGATGGTGTATCGGTATATCATACAGGGTTACTAGTATACAGCTGTTAAAAGAACAGGTGTGTACTCGGTATGGGCCGATACTCCAGTTCAGGTATCGGTATGGGGTTTGTAAGTTTGTTTGACTCCCGGGTGAAATCGCCAACGTTCTCCTGAGCAAGCAGCCCTCAATTTGTACTTTCTTTGAACATTACAACCAATAATGCTTCAATGTTGAAAACGTGATTGAATCCACCTTGCTGAATATGGATATATCCATTGTGTATGGCCACAGGTTTGACAATGATTCATTCCATGCATGCCCGGCTAGAAACCAGAAACCGTGCGTCACTTCGATCTAATTGTTCCACCTGTAGAGGGTAGAATAACAAGTGGGCAGGACTGGACTTTTTAAGCTACGCTATCAAAGTTTGGGGGGGGGGGGGGGCGCCCCGGTGGCTCAACGGGTAGAGCGCGTACCATACAGGCACTAGGGATCGACCGATACAGATTTTTTTAGGACCGATACTTTTCATCACCCTTAGCCGATAACCGATACCGATTTTCTTGAGCCGATAATGCCCTGGAAATCCAGAGTTCTCGCGAGAGCACAATTTAAATTTGCTCAGCGAGTCACTCTGGGAACGAGCAATATACCCTTGTATATTCTGGGCCTCCCCTGGCCCAGAACATTAATCAATCACATCGATGTGTCAATATAGGCGGGCCAAAAGCGTTGCTGTTTTTCCGACCGGATACGGCAAGAGTCTGATCTATTGGTTAGCTCCACTGGTCTGGATACGTCATGTATTCTTCTGATTGGTCGTAGTGTTATCCAATGTGTGTTAACCAGTGATATTTTCAAATGCATGCTTGGTGCCGCCCCTCGCGTTGGGCCATTTTCATTACTCGTTGCCAGACCCTACAGCTTTCTAGATGTGGGTCTGGATTTCCAGGCTAAGCCTCCCTCAATTTACATCATGAAAATGAAACAATGATGTTAACAAATGTTACAATGTCTCAATTAAAAAAAAAAAAAAATGAACATTTATGGAACTGTCTGTAAACCACCCCAAAAAAAAACCCAAAAATACTGAAAAAGTTATTGGCCGATACGATACACGTAAAAAACTGCCGATTATCTGCCGATAATATCGGCCAGCCGATATATCGGTCGATCACTAATAGACTCGGTTCTGAACGCAGCGACCCGGGTTTCAATCCTGCCCATGCTCTTTTGCTGCATGTCCTCCCCTCTCTCTCATACCTTCCTCTCTATCTCCCTCTATAATAAAGCATAACAATTTCAAAAATCAATGTTTAAAGGTCCAGTGCTTCCCCAACGCCGTGGGGCGTTTTCACTGAGGCCTCATGTTGTCCTGCTCCAGGCGCTCTCGGTGGGGATCTTCCCCTACGTGCTGAAGCTGCTCCAGAGCTCGGCCAGAGAGCTCCGTCCCCTGCTGGTCTTCATCTGGGCCAAGATCCTGGCCGTGGACAGCGTGAGTGAACTCAAAAAACCTCCACATTCTTCACGCCTAATAATAAAAACAAACATTCCTTCAAGAAGGATCCCCCTGGATAGAGGTTAGTGTCGGTTCATCGGGCGGGCGATGAACTGATGAAGAGCGTTATCATATCACAGCGCAGCGCTTTGAAGCATTGACTTAGGGAAGGTGTTGGCAAACAAGGATTAAACCAGGTTGCCCTCATATTGGTTTTATGTGAAAAACGATCTGTAATCAATGTACTGCATTTTTAAATGTACTGGCCACTCGAAGCGCTTTACAATATTGCCCAACATTCACCCATTGATGCACATTCACACACCGACGGCCGAGTCACGCAGCTTGCCCACTGCCGTCCGTCAACGGACGACGGAAGACGTGTCTGACGGATGGGGGGAGTGGTATTTGCCGACGGAGCCACGACCTGATTGGCTGACGGATCCGTTGCAGCCTGAAAAGTTTAAATTTCCTCAACTTCTGAACGCAAGACACGGAGCCGACGGAACGGACGGACCCACAATGCATTTCGGGATCGTCCCATGCAAAGTCAATGAGATACGTCAACGGACGGATGCAGTGGGCAAAGGGGTGTTAAGCATACGAGGCGACGTCAGGAGCAGTTGGGGTGAGGGGGTCTCGCTCAGGGACACCTCAACACTCTAGGAGCGGGGGATCGAACCAGCAACCTTCCGGTTACCTGCCAACCCGCTCTACCTCCTGAACTACATACCGCCCTGATCAATAAAAAAAAAGAAGAAAGATCCAGTGTTATCTGTGCCTCTGTCATGCTTCATTTTGTATTCATCAAGTGTTCGGCGACCACTGTCGGTAGCTCCAGCCCCCTCGGGTTGGGTGCCTTCTGGGTGTTCACGAGACGGAGAAAGGACACACACACGCTCCAAGGAGGTGTTGTACTATTGGATGAGTTGGACAGTGCCTGAATCCCTCTCCACCGTGACCATATGACAATGGATGATGTGTTTCCCAGCCAGCATCAGGAGTGGCCATCTGCTGTGGGATATTTATTGAAAGGGACGACATTACGCCACCAGGTGTGAGTGTGATTCGCCATTACAAGCAAACGTGTGAAAATCTGCGTTTTAGTGACATCACGAGTGGCCATTTCTACTTAGATGTATGCTGGATAGATCAGTCTACCAGCCTACCCAGTGGACTGTCGCAAATGTTGCTCATCTAGCCATCATACATCTATTGCCATCATACATCTGTGGACACTCCCACTTGTGATGTCCATTAGACACCGGAAGAGGCAGATTTTCAAGCGGCTTCTAATGACTAATCGCACTCACCTCGTATCAGAATATCACCCCCTTAATCGTATTACTCATACTCATTCGATGACGTTTATTGATCTTAATAATATAGAAGTATGCTCTTATTTGGGCTAAATTAGTCAAATTAGTTATCGCAGGTAGAAAGGGTGTTTTGTGGCAACCACCATCTGTGAAACCTACTTTGAGAAAAGCCTCGGAAAATGAAATTAACTACGATTCAATCCCCTTCCTGAGGCCCTACGGAGTGTGTCCGAACGAGGCCTTCGTTGTGTTACGGTTTTGTATCACGAGGCGACTCGATAACGGCAACCAAATATAATTTAAAACAAATTGCCCTCTGTCATCGTTCATTCTGGCAGGGTTCGGGAAGGGATATTAACTATGAATGTCTGTTCAATCAAGGTGCGCCCGGTGATATTAGCGATTCAGGTTGAATGCAGAGTTTATTTGGCAGAGCAGCGTGTGCCCGGATACCCAGGGTTTTAATTAGCCTTGACTCATCAATTTTCAATTTTAGTCTTCCTGCACTTTGTTGACTGAAAGAGCACAGGTGTTTGTGACTGTGAGTACCCTCATGTGTGTGTGCGCGTCTAACAGCGCAGGCAATCAAATTCAAATGATTGAAAATACAAAACCAAACTCGCCAGTGAGGCGCCATCAGTATTCAGTGCAGGGTTTCTGATTGGCCGGACTTGGAGTCTGTACCGTCCATTCAAACCCATTTTTTTTTTCTCAAATAGCCCTTTTCCTACCCTTTTTCTTCATATACTTCTACACTCACCTGTTATTGTTTTCTCTCCCCCGTTTGTCCTTCCTCTGTCCACCTCCTTCAATCATCTCCTCCTCTCTCCACCTCCTTCAATCATCTCCTCCTCTCTGCCTCCTTCAATCGTGTCCTCTTCTCTGTGTTCTCCTCCATCGGACTAGTCATGTCAGGCTGACTTGGTGAAGGATAACGGTCACAAGTACTTCCTGTCAGTGCTGGCTGACAGCTACATGCCGGTGAGTACGGCACAGAGTCACGTACGTGGGCCGATAAACCATTCATAATTCATGGAGTTTCTTAAAATAAAATGTGCTTTCTGCACGGAAACGCATTCTGATGTCGATGCAGATGTGCTCGCAATGTTTAATTTTCTCCATGGCACGTGTGGTATAAGTAACATAAATAAGTTTATGGTTTGATGTTTTGTGTTTGTGTTGTGTTCCAGGCGGAGCATCGCACAATGGCGGTGTTCATATTGGCCATTATCGTCAACAGTTACACTACCGGACAGGTGTGTGTGTTTCTGTGTGGACCCTGAATTGTTCTCCCGCGACACCATTTCCGTGCCAAAACTTCAGATGAACTGTATTGTACGCTGTAGCTTTACTGTACTGTATGCGAGTGAACCGTCCCCAGATCGAGAAGACAAGAACATGAAAAGATCGTCAACAGAAACGACACGGAGAAGATAGATCGTTAGCCTCGCAGCATAATTGCTGTGAGCGGAAATTGCTATTTCAGCGGAATTACGATATCTAACTGAACCCTACTCTCCACCGCCTCATTGGCTATATCCTAAGCCAATCAGAGGGCTTTTTACATCCATAATCACTATCTAAATATCTGCTCTGTTTTCAGACCTTAATCATCGCTAGTCAGTCTGCACGGGGTGGGGTCAGTTTGGGTGGTGGGTCAAAGATCGAGAGATCGGATCTTTATTAATCCCTCGGCCAGGTTCCCTCAGGAAATTGCACTTCCAGCAGCAGCAAACACCACGTCGCAAATAGAATAACAGTAAAGAACAGATTTAAATGTGCAAAAAATATAAAATATATATATGCAGGGAAACAATAGAAGAAGAACAGTACACAGGCCGATGTTCACACGGGGGAGTGCTTAAACAGTGGAGGCTGGTACGACCCTACTCTAATGTACCTCCAGGTGCCAGAGCAGTATCTCAACGGCCAGTAACGGTCCATTATTATAGCAAACTGTCAGCGTCGAGTGCTCTCCAGCTTTATGTGCCCCCCCCGGCCCGGCCCTCATCCCCACTCCTCCGCTGGGCCTCGTGGGCAGCTCCTCGTGGCGGGCTGGGTCGTCTGGATCTCATGAAACGTCAGTCGAGTCAGGCGCATGCACTCTGGCCCAGCGAAGGACCCAGTCATCCCTCAATGTCCACGTGTTTACCTAATGCCTCCGCCTCTCTCATTGGCCGTTGAATAATAGATGATCTCCAACAGTTCGCCGAAAAAGCGATTCTCTTGCGAACATTCTCTCTCTCTCTCTACCTCTCTTTCGCTCTACCTCTCTCTCACTAACTACCTCTCTCTCTCTCTACCTACCTCTCTCTCTCACTAACTACCTCTCTCTCTCACTAACTACCTCTCTCTCTCACTAACTACCTCTCTCTCTCACTAACTACCTCTCTCTCTCACTAACTACCTCTCTCTCTCACTAACTACCTCTCTCTCTCTCTCTCTCTCTCTCTCTCTCTCTCCTCTCTCTCTCTCTCTCTCTCTCTCTCTCTCTCTCTCTCTCTCTCTCTCTCTCTCTCTCTCTCTCTCTCTCTCTCTCTCTCTCTCTCTCTCTCTCTCTCTACCTCTCTCTCTCTCTCTCTACCTCCTCTCTCTCTCTCTCTCTACCTCTCTCTCTACCTCTCTCTCTCTCCTACCTCTCTCTCTCTCTCACTACCCTACCTCTCTTCTTCTCTTCTACCTCTCTCTCTCACCAACTACCTCTCTTCTCTCACCTCTACTACTACCTCTCTCTCTCACTAACTACCTCTCTCTCTCACTAACTACCTCTCTCTCTCACTAACTACCTCTCTCTCTCACTAACTACCTCTCTCTCTCACTAACTACCTCTCTCTCTCTCTCTCTCTCTCTCTCTCTCTACCTCTCTCTCTCTCTCTCTCCTCTCTCTCTCTCTCTCTCTCTACCTACCTCTCTCTACCTACCTCTCTCTCTCTCTCTCTACCTACCTCTCTCTCTACCTACCTCTCTCTCACTCACTACCTCTCTCTCTCTCTACCTACCTCTCGCTCTCTCTCGCGCTCTCTCTCGCTCTCTCTCTGTCTCTCTCTCTCACTACCACTCTCACTACCCCTCTCTCTCTCTCTCTAAATGACCCCATATATCCTACTACAGTGCTCACTACTACGTCGGGGCTTGTGTTGTTTAAAGCTGCCTCGTCACACACACCCAAACGGCCCTGCGTGTGGAGCCTAAGCAGCTAGGCTGTAAGAAAAGACGGAAGGACTTAATAAGGAAGAAGATGGGGGAGTCTATCGAGTTTGGAGCTGCTGACTTAAGTGTGCGCAAAATGTTGGTCAAAATTGGTCAATGCATTATGTACGTGTGGGGGGCTGTGGGAACAACTCGCTCTGGTTATCCAAGCCTGATCTTAATTCTTTCTAAGCACAAAGTCTGAATGTGGAGATGTGCAGCAGATTAAAATTAAATTATCCCAGGAGATAATTTTTGGCAAAGATGGATTCTGTAGGCTTCTGTGAATCAAAGACCCGCTTATGGGAACAAAGTAGCTTGTTGCCTTATCATGAGGAATAGGAAACCACGGCATTTGGTATTCACGGGGACTATCGTTAATTAAAATCTTGTTCCATTGTTGGCACAAAATAGTTTTGTATCGAACTACAATGCCTGTGATTATCAGATAGTAACGAGAAGTGAAGGTAATAAGATCAAGCGCAAAAGCTGTGCAAAAAAAAAAAAGCTCTCAGTTGGCAGCCCCCAATGTTGAAGATATTAATGTTTAAATTTGCTCTGATGGAGATAATCGGATGTTCTCCAGAGATCATCCGATTATCTCGAACTGAGGTAAACCTATTATCACTGAAAAGGATCAAATAGGCAGTGAGCATTGTTGAAAGCCCTGTGTTCAGCCCAGACGCACAAAAGGTATCAACCCAAGCGGCGATGTGAAACAGTTACCCGTCAAAACCTTCCCCTCGTCTGACAATCTCCGCCCGACTTTCGAAACTCGACGATGGCTTCGAAAACTCTACGATGGCGCCGTGACCCGATCGAGTGCTGTGGTACCACAATGTCCAATGACCCATTGTCTTTTTTCTTTCCTTCCCTCTCTGTTTGATCTCTACCCCCCCACCCCCCGCCTTCTCCCTCTCTCCCCCTCTCTCTCTCCCCCTCTCTCCCTCCCCCCTCCTCTCTCTCCCCCCTCTCTCTCTCTCGCTCCTCTCTCTCCTCCCTCCCTCCCCTCCCTCCCTCTCTGTTTGATCTCTACCCCCACCGCCCCCTTCTCTCTCTCTCCCTCTCCCTCTCTCCCCCTCTCCCTCCCCCCACCCGGCCGCTGTCCGTCAGGAGGCCTGTCTGCAGGGCAACCTGATCGCCAACTGTCTGGAGCAGTTGTCGGACCCCCACCCTCTGCTGCGCCAGTGGGTGGCCATCTGCCTGGGACGCATCTGGCAGAACTTTGACTCGGCGCGGTGGTGCGGTGTCCGGGACAGCGCCCACGAGAAGCTCTACATCCTGCTCTCAGATCCCATCCCCGAGGTGGGTGGATCAGAGGGGCTCTCTGGCTCTGTCTGCCGCGGTCTCGCTCGGACTCGCTCTGTCTCTCTGTCTCTCTTTCTCTCTCTCTCTCACTCTCTGTCTCGCTCTCTCTCTCTGTCTGCCACGGTCTCGCTCTGACTCGCTCTGTCTCTCTTTCTCTCTGTCTCTCTTTCTCTCTGTCTGCCGCGGTCTCACTCTGACTCGCTCTGTCTCTCCTTCTCTCTGTCTCGCTCTCTCTCTGTCTGCCGCGGTCTCGCTCTGACTCGCTCTGTTGCGCTGTCTCTCTTTCTCTCTGTCTCACTCTCTCTCTCCGTCTTATTCTGTCTTGCCCTCTCTCTCGTTCTGTCTCTCTGTCCCGCTCTGTCTCTTTCTCTCTCTTGTCTCTCTCGCTCTTTCTCTCTGTCTCGTTCTGTCTCTGTCTCGTTCTGTGTCTCTTGATCACTGTCTCTCTCTTGATCTCTGTCTCGCTTTCTCTCTCTGTCTCTGTCTCTCTTGCTCTGCGTCTATTGCTTGCGCTCTCTCTCTCGTTTTCACTCTGTCTCGCTTTCTCACTCTGTCTCGCTCTCTCTTGATCTGTCTGTCAGTGTTTCTCTTTCCATCTATCGGTTGATATCACACATGAACACAGGGTGGGAATTGGCACTCACGGGACGCAGGTTGATTTAGTAATGGTGGATAAATGTATCAAGCCCACCTGCCACTCTGGGTTGACGGCCAGGATTAAATAATCAAAGATCAGTAAAAGGCTCTGATTTCATTATCTGTATCAGGCTACGACGGAATCAAGGTACTTCGGTATATCGGGGTATTTAAAAATTCTAGAAGGTCGGATTTTCAATAATGTCCAAAAATACAGACTCTTTTCGGTTTTCTTGAAAGGGGCGTGTGCTGGGCTGTAGCCACACCCACACACTGAACAGTCGCATCATTTCACACTCGCTACCTAGTCTAGCTGCTGCCTGTGGGCGGGAGCCAGGGTGGGAACAATCAACTGTCAATCACGTTAGAGTTTACAACCGCAGTTTACAAACTACAGTTTACAACCTCGGTTTACAACCTCAGTTTACAACCTCGGTTCCCAACGCTACTCAGCTCCTTGGAACCATGAAATGCTTTGCAGGAGTGCAAACCTTCGGTCCTGTATATCTTCAATCCATATTATTATGATTGTTTTTTGAGCTAATCAATGAATATTGTCCCATTTGAAGCAGTCTATGTGCTTAGGATATTAGGATGGCCCTTTTTGTGATGTCGTCTCTGTCCAGGCTGCTTTCACACTCCAACGGCCAGTGAATTATTGCAAACTTATTTTCCAGTCGAAGCACTTAATTTCACCTTTTTGTTCAAAGCGACTTACAATAAGTGTGTTCAACAAATTAAGATCAAAAAAGTACATGAAAGATGCAAGTAAATCAAATTCCACAAATAAGACAACTGCTCAAAATGATACATGAGACATTTTTGTTAGAGGGGTCCTATTATGCCCCTTTTTACTGTCTATTTAATTTTTTTGACCTCATAGAATTGATTTACAATAACAATAAAGGGTTGTCTAGCACATTATTCTTCCTCCTAGTTTTACGAGTATTACAACCCCTATTTGAAACACCCTGTTGCTTAGAATTTTGAGGCATTTAGAATCTTGGTGCTGACAGGGTGCTGAAGTCTACTATAGCTTCAGTGCTACCTTACCAATTTGAGCCTGAGTCGGACCCCGAAAGCGATGCCGCTGACGAAGTTAATGACGAGCGCAATGTTAGTCATAGAATGGACCAGGACATTTCACAGTGGTAAGTTTTTGTTTATGCTATTATACACACACACAATCTATCAGGCATTTAGCCTAGCTTTTCTGACTTAGCTTACGGCTAGTTGACTACTCGTACTCAAGCGTCCGTAACAAGCTTTTTATGTCCCGACATGGTATATTGTTGACTACTTTTGTCTGTCAAAATACACTGTTATAACTTATAACATCTCTACTACCTAGGTCCACCTGTGGGAATTGTGCCACTATGCCCAACGAAGTGGAGAACGTCTACTGTAGAGAAATCCCAAAGGTAAAACTGAGCTTTAGGCAAAGCTACACCATTTTTTCAGAACGATCTCATATCATATATATCTATCTTTGGAGGATTTTATATAATATCCTCAGAAGATGAGTATAATTAACTTCTAGTAAACTATGTTGCATGTTTAGAACATCTCTACCGATATAGCAACAGTAATACCAGTCCACTTGTAATGGAAAACGATTAATATCACCATTCTCCTCACCTGTTTGATGTAGTACCAGCCAACTGTACCATGTTTGTTACGTGAAGTCAGAAGCGATACCATTTTTATGTAAATAACAATTTACTCGAAGCAGATGTTGCTTCAGCAATACCAGTTACGAGAAATCTCATCTGTTCACTGCTGTCTCAGCCATCTATTTACTGTATAACCATTATTGTATGTAGAACTAATCAGTGATTTAAATTTTTTTCAATAAAAGTATGACTGGAAAACAGATGTTGCTTCCTGATTCTGTATTGTCCTATGCAGTCATGTTGTATTCTGTGATGTCAAGGTCACTTTACACATTTTGTTTTTTCATTTTGTCTTTTTGTATTTATTGGGTAGTAAGACGAATGAGCCAAGTGCCATAATCAATAACCTGCATAACACAACATCCAGGCCTAGAGCCTGTGTCTAAACACAGTCTACAAAATATCTACAATATTTACAAGTATGATTATGGACCTGTGAGGCACAAAAGTAATTTTGGCTGTAAGCTCCTACTTAACAAAACTAAAGCAATATTCTATTAATATTATTATGTGATTTGAATCAATGTACCATTAAAAGAAAAACAGAATAAAACTATTAGGCCGCAAGCTACAAGTCTTACCGTGCACCCCCACCTCCCAATGAAACCAACATATTTTTTATGTTTAGCATGGTCAGACCTTTCAAAAAAGGTTAGTGTCGTTGGGAGGTGGGAGGTGCACAGTAAGGTATAGGCCCAGCCTATAATAGGTTATAAGAAAACAGTTCTGCTCCTTGTCCCTGCATTTCAGGCATCTTGCCTATCGCATAGGGCTTGGTATTGCCAGGTACCTCACAATTCCAATACCGATTCTTTAGGTCACGATTTGATCGATTTCAATTCGATATTGATCCAAATGCTTCAATATCGATTCAATAATACGTGAGGATGACAAAAATACCTAATTATTATTTAGGTAATTTTGTCATTTGTATTGGTTTAGAACAGTGACCCCAAAATTAATGCTGCTATCCATTTGGATGGTACACCGGTTCAAACGACCAGCTTTAGCGAGAACGTGACGCATTTCCCTTGCTCCATCCAGCCTTCCAGTTTGTCATTTGTGTTTCTGTCGAGCCACGAGGGGGAGTAGTAGCAGGCTAGTCATCATTAGCAACATAGCCTCTTAAGCAAACCAGCTTGAAAACACAACTTTACATTGAATTGCACGCAAAGCAAGACCGTGCAATGCATGAATTGGTGACCGGATTAAAGCAGCAATGAAATCAAATGTGTAAGAGGATTTAAAAACGACATTAAAACCACCAACGTGGTACAAATACAAAGAAAATACATCTCAACCCCCAGCAATTAACGAGATATTCTCTGCGAACCGACTCGGACCTCGGATGTGACGTCACGCCCATCCTTAAATCGTTTTATTACGGTCGTTGGAAAAAAACATGGACGCCACCCGGAAAGCTGTTGTCGCGCTAGCATTGGCAGAGTACCAGGTGCTCCAAAATCCGTATTTTCCGCACTATAAGGCGCACTTAAAAGCCTTTCGTTTTCTCAAAAAATTACAGTGCGCCTTATAATCCGGAGCGCCTTATATTATATAAGGCGCTCCGGATTATAAGGCGCACTGTAATTTTTTGAGAAAACACAAAAAAAAATTGTGTGTTGGGCATATATAAGTTATATATGCCCAACACACAAACACTTAGGCCCCGTCCACACGGAGCCGAAACGATTTCGTTTTATGTGGTTCAGGGATATCTCCATAAAGACGGAGTAATTTCAAAACTGCATCGAGCTGTAGAAACGCTGTAGTAAATATTCAAGGCGCTGGTTCTCCACAGAAAAAAAGTGGAGCGCATCAAGCCTGCGCGCTGTATACAAACATTCAGTCACGAGGAGATTCAACCTTTTAAATTGAGCAGAAATACTTTTAATGTACAGTTAGTTATTACATTTATCAAGGGGCTTTATTTAAAGCTACAAAAAGAATACAAATAAAATAAATAAAAAATTCAACGCAACTCTGACGTCCCGCAGCTGGTGGGGGGCTATTGCCATAATCGTTTGCGTTTCAGGCGTATCCCAACAGGAAACCGCATAGGTCCGGATAGATTTGAAACCACCTCCGAGGGTGGTTTCAGAAGTGTGCGGTTTCGGGCACCGGATTCGCCGGCTCCGTCTGGACGGTCGGCCAAAACGCACAAGACTTATGCAGTTTCACCAAAATATCGGCTTCGTGTGGATGGGGCCTTAGAAGGCGAACATGTTCAGCAAGACGGGGAGACGGCACCGGGCAACTTACGCCACTATTTGACAATGGATCGTGGATGCCCGGGCTTGATATCAGTCTCAACTGTGGTCCGAGCTTTCACGAAGGCAGGAATAATCACTGAACTGCCAGGCAACAGCAGCGACACTGACTCGGATGACGAGAGGGAGCCGGGCATGTTGGATGCCATACTCACCCAACTGTTCAATTCGGACACTGTTCAAGAATTCGAGGGATTCGAATGAACTGAAAAAGTGAGCTTTACGTGTTATACGTAACTGAAAAATGCTGAGTTATGCACTAACGTTTGAATAAGTGGTATCAGACTGTGTTTCTTTTACGTGTTTACAACTGAACAAGGCTGGGAGACATTGTTAATATGCACATTAACGTTTGAACATCGTTACCATGGGAGTGAACGGAGTTGTCAGAACGCTTAATAAAGTTTGACGTCTTTATCTCACTGTTTTGTTGACATTCCCTTTAGCACAGCTCCATCTAGTCGACGCAACCCCAGTCAAACGTTTGACTGCAGTGTCTTCTATTCAATGCGCCTTATAATCCGGTGCACTATATGAAAAAAGTTCTAAAATAGGCCATTCATTGAAGGTGCGCCTTATAGTGCGGAAAATACGGTAGGCTATAGGCAATAGGCAGAGATACGGACGCAGTAAGGTATTGCAGTAATACGAGTGATTGAAGTTGCCATTTAAAAGACCAAAGCGGTCTAAACACAATGAAAACAGTTCATACTTCAAGTCACACTGGGCGCAGCCATCTTAAATTCTGTCTCGGAATCCTTGCTTGGCCTCCTCTTGGTGCGTTTTATTATCCATCCGTCCCGGAGGTCCGAGGACGTTGCCTAGCGACACACACAAACACGCCCCTTTTCCTCGGACGGCGAACTCGCCATCTCGGTTGAACTGAATACCTTACTGCGTCCTTATCTCTGCCTATGGCCTGTAGCCTACTTATTTTGGAGCGCCTGGTACTCTGCCAATGCTACCACGACCACAGCTTTCCGGGTGACGTCCATGTTTTTCGCCAACGACCGAGCGAAACATAATAAAACTGAAGTGTGGCCGTGACGCTTGAAGTGTGGCCGTGACGTCACGTCCGAGTCGGTTCGCAGAGAATACTAAAACGCCCCATCTGAGTTCATTCCAGCAAGCAAGTTCGCCGTACGAGGAAAAGGGGAGTGTTCATGAGTGTCGCTAGGCAAAAGGGGGCGTTTCTCAGTGAAATGCCGCAAGAAAGCTGGGAGATTTGCAACTCACCACCTGCACGTACTGGCGTACTATCCAAATGGATAGCAGCATAATTAACCATTTCATTGTGCTTTAATGAGCAAAAAGAGAATACAACATTGTATATTATTGGAATTAAACATTCTATAGTATTGTTCTTCAGCTAAACTTGAAGCATAAAAGTAATAATCATAACATGGACAAATGTAAAAGTGTGTGTAAATTTAGGCATACTTGGTTCTAGATTACAAAATAGAAAATGTCCCTCTTATTTTAGGTTGAAATGTAAACACTGTCAAGCTCATAATGTGCTTACTTTTAAAGTAGTGCAATTATAATTAGGCGTAGAAATTGCTATCGTTTTTGATAACAAAATAACTCACATTGGACTGCTGGCCATAATCAACGACCAGTGAAAATAATATTCTAGCATAAAGAAAAGAAATTTTCTGAATTGAAATTGAGTCGCGAACAAATAAATTGCAGTGCATTGATGAATGATATTTTTACCCAGCCCTATCGCAGCTTTGTAAGCTGATGTCGGGGTTATTTAGGACATAGTTGTCGGGTTGTCATCCCATCATGTTTGGTGCAGCGGATACGGCAGCAGTTCCCATCTGGTGACCACGTAGGCTTCAGACCACCTCTTGATTGAAGCGGGAGACGTGACGGGCAACCAGCTCAGCCTTTGGAGTGTGTGTATATTCTGCTGAAAGGTCTGGAGGGTAGGGATGGGCAACGATTGTCGAATACTCGAATAGTCGGAGTCACGTAGAATATCGAATAATAAATGTGACTATCGTTATTTGTTACACGGCTCTTCTCAATGCTGTTGAATGCTCCGTTGTCTTGCACGGGCCTTCATAACTTACGGTGGTGAACAGCGTCCTCGGTTGCTAAGCGACGTCAACGTCTTTGGGGGACTATTTCTCTCACTATCAACACTAAGAATGCTAGTAACAAATACATTTTAAAAAGACACCGTGTGAAGGTATATTTTTGACGTGTCTAGTTCACAGTCGTGCAGGCTGTGTTCAGTAAAATAAATAAATAAAGTGCGATCCGTTTTCGGCGCATGAGGGTTCTTGATTGAGCGATTTTCGAATATTATTCGAATATTTCTCAGCGAATATTGAATAGTGTTTTTGCCAGAAATGCACATCCCTACTGGAGGGATAGGGATAGAAGGGGTGGGTATCTTTTACTATCTCACGATTCGATTCTGATTTTTGGGGCTACGATTCGAATCAAAATCGATTTTCGATTCATAATGATTTCTGCTTCAATCTATAGGTGTCCAAAGGATCTTCATGATCTGCTCCAGTCTGCTTTGCAAGACAGAATGAAAAATGGAGACATTAAAGTGTCTTTTTCTCATGTATTAAGTTTTAAACATTTATCCATGCTTAGATGGAATTGTTGCAACTGTTGCATAAAAGCAATATCACATATTGCTTAAGTAACAAAAAATAAAAGTCTATAAAAAAATAGTGCAGTTAAACATGCTGCCTTTCAAATTCTAAGGAAAGTGCCTTTTCTACTGTGTGGACCACAACTGCTACTCTAAGAAGCTAGCTATAAAATAAGTTGGAACAAAAATAAAGTGCTTCTGTATAATAAAAATGGTAGTTGGATGGATGCCGGGTCCTTAAAAACCTCCATGAGCAGCCTCATGAAGTCATGTTCATAGTCTGGAAGATATAGCATTAACATACTAATGAATGCGGTGTGGACGTTTATCAATGTTTCTGAGAATAACCCACGTATAGCGATTTGCAAAAATTGCAATGCCTTGATTTTAATGAAGTTAGCACACAGTCATAGCCATAAATGCAATGGTACTAGGGTTGCCGCGGTGTGGACATTTTCACACTGAGTAATACACTAATACTCTCACTCTGTCAACACCGGTATTACCGAGTATAAATGCCATCTTCTCTGTGAACTCTCCTCACACTCGGTGACAGCGTGGCGCGCCAATTCTCGGTGACAGCGTCTTATAACGTTCTATATATAATAGTATAATAGGGCTGCACGATAAATCGTTATAAAATCGCGATCTCGATGCACCCGTGTCGATTTTAGTTTTAAATTAATCGATTAATGCGATTCTCTTTTTTTTATGAGCAGAGTCCGACTGACAAACGCGACTTTCTTCTGTGAGTTTATAACACTAGGTCCATGGTTTAAAAGCAGTTCCAAGCGCTCTCTCCCTTCTAGGTTCTGAGAAGGGCTTCACCCTCAGTCAATGACCAAGCGCCGTTTAGTCACGTGTTTCACTCGTGGAGCAGCAGAGAGCGCAGTAGTCCGGAAAGCTAGTGCGAGTGCGACAAGAGATAAACAGTGAAGACAAAATGGATGTTGATGAGGACCCAGCTACTAGGGGCGAGAATCAGCCAACCCAGAGATGGGGACTCGAGTTTGCGACTCGGACTCGAGTCGCACTTAAGTCGCACACACAGAGACTTTAGACTTGACTTGGACTCGTGCCCAAAAGACTTCTGACTCGACTCGGACTCGTGTTTTGGGACTCGTGAACAATCATATTTTTTTTTTTTGGCGTGTTAATATTGAGGAAACTCTGAGCTTAATGTGATTCCTTCCTTTTTTCATGGTAACCATGGTAACCATATTACGTCGGGTGCGCGGCTCGCGGCTTCACGCACTAGTAACGTTACCGTGGATGACAATGGCGACCGACGGTACACCTGCAGGTGCTGCTGTACCATTTGTAATTACATTTGGTTATAAAAACTTCAGACAGGACGGTAGGCCTACAAACAAAAGGAGTGCTGACTGCAAAGTCTGCAGTACCTGAATCAAAGATGCTGGAATCCACCACATCAAATTTTTATCAGGCACTTGAAAACTCACCGGACAGGTTCAGTCACATTAGCAGCGATGGACGGTAAGCTCAGCATCAGCTATTGCAATTTTCACTTTGCTTCTACTAGCTTTGTAACCTAATATTTGAATAAGATTAGTGAATGAAAAGTTTGCCTGTCGCACTTGTTACATTGAGGTGCCGTTAACATGACGTTAAAAAAAAAAAGTTGGGTAAGGGTTAATCATTTACGTTCCGCTGTCACCATCTCCTGGCTAACAGTTAACACTAGGTGCGTTTCCATCAGCTGTTTAGATGCGCATCTTAGATGCATCGCATCGGAAAATGATGATGGAAACGCTGTGATTCGCATTTAAATCTCCTCTGATTCGCACAAATTGAAAATATGCTCGCTATGGCCGGGTTTTGGTTGATTCGAATGGGATGGAAACAGCTGTATGCGAATCAAGTGTGACGTAGCGCACTTTGACCCCGACTGCTTCGACGGAATGTTTACAGGCTGGTTGCCATGCCAACCCGCAGAAAATCTCGCGTGACTTAGAAAACTCGCGCGAATTTGTAGTTTTCTCCAAAGTCCGTTCTTTTGATGGAAAACACACATGATTCGAATTTCTTTTAATGCGCATTGCCCAGTAATGCGAATCACTTTGGATGGAAACATTGGCTACTGTCGCTCAGTCGCTACCTCCAGGTATCCTGTGATGAAGAAGAAACGGACTGCCTAGGTTTTGGAAAAGGCATGCTAAAGTGTTCCCGAGGCTCTATCTTGTGGCTATGAGAGTGCTCGCTGTTCCTGCCACCAGCGCACCAGTGGAAAGGGTATTCAGTCACGGAGGCCTTATAATGCGCCCTCACAGAGCCAGGCTTAGTGCAAAGACACTGTCCAACTTAATATTTTTAAAATGCCATTCTGTTGGATAATATTTTTCCAAGTACAGTAGCGCACTGGAGGAGCAGCTACAGTACACATTGTTAATGTTTTGTGTGCATACAGTGTATTCTATTCAGAGAAGACATAAGTAAACATTCTGTTTTGAGTTTTATTTCATTATCAACAGGAGTAATTATTTGTTATAGAATGCCATGTTGTGTGTGAGTCTCTAATATCACCAGTTTATGGACAGTAGCTAATTCAGTATTCAGATATTACAGACAGTTTTCTATATATTAATATATAATAGGGCTGCACGATAAATCGTTATAAAATCGCGATCTCGATGCACCCGTGTCGATTTTAGTTTTAAATTAATCGATTAATGCGATTCTCTTTTTTTTATGAGCAGAGTCCGACTGACAAACGCGACTTTCTTCTGTGAGTTTATAACACTAGGTCCATGGTTTAAAAGCAGTTCCAAGCGCTCTCTCCCTTCTAGGTTCTGAGAAGGGCTTCACCCTCAGTCAATGACCAAGCGCCGTTTAGTCACGTGTTTCACTCGTGGAGCAGCAGAGAGCGCAGTAGTCCGGAAAGCTAGTGCGAGTGCGACAAGAGATAAACAGTGAAGACAAAATGTATGTTGATGAGGACCCAGCTACTAGGGGCGAGAATCAGCCAACCTCTCAGACACAAACGGAACTCATTCCAAAAAAAGGCTTGCATTCGATGGTGTGGAAGTATTTCGGCTTTAAGCAAAACGATGAGAGTCAGTCTAAAGGGATTTGCAAGGCATGCTTTGCGATCGTTGCAGCACCGCAAAGTAACACCACAAATCTATACCAGCACCTCAATCGTCACCACAAAGTGCAATATGATGAAGCTGTACAAGGCAAGAAGTCTGAAAGTCGCCCAACATTAACAACACAGACATCCATTACTGACACCTTGCACAAGGCAACCCCATACCCACATAACTCCAGTAGGAGTAAGGAAATAACGGACGCAATTGCTTACCATCTAGCAAAGGATATGGTTCCAATAAACACTGTAGCAAGTGACTGCTTTCAAAAGATGATCCATGCATTGGACAAACGCTACTCAATACCGTCCCGCAACTATTTTTTATCCGTTGCACTGCCAGCTATGTATAAAAAAGTGCGGGCTGTAGTCGAGGCAGACGTACGGGAAGCAGATTATTTTGCAGCAATGACTGATTTATGGTCCAGCCAAACCATGGTACCGTACATGAGCCTAACTGTCCACTTCATAGCAACTGATTTCACCATGAGGAGCAAGTGCCTACAGACTGCTTATTTCCCTGATGACCACAAAGGTGAGATCTTGGCACAGGGACTGAAGGATGCCCTAGCATCTTGGAGTTTGGAAGAGGATAAAATGGCATGAATAACTACAGACAATGGATCAAACATAGTGAAGGCTGTCTCCATCAACCACTGGACCAGACTCCAATGTTTTGGCCATAGCCTACATCTGGCAATTGGTGAGTTGTTACTCTACTTGTTCTACTACTTGTTGCTACTCTAGTTGATCTAATACTAATACTAATAATAATTAGGGCTGCCAAGCGATTAAAAAAAGTAACCAAATTAATTACAGGCCCTGTGATTAATTAATCTAAATTAATCACATGCTTACAATTTTTCAGAGAAAGTGTCAAAATAATTGAATTCAAATAAATTATGGCAGATGAGTAATTCAATGAATAATAAAAAATATATACAATACTTTGTTTTGACTCTAGAGAGCACTATAGAGGCACGATTAATTAAAATTAATGCGTTAATTTGATAATAATAATGAATACATAAATAATGTTATTCGTGATACTACAGACTAATGGCTTGTGTTGTACTCATTCAGATTTGTTGTATTTTTCTTTTAGAAAATGCTGTGAAAGATCCACAAATTGACCGTGTCACAGGCCTTTGCAGAAAGATTATGAGCACTTTCAGCCATAGCTGGCTACGGAGGAGTAACCTTGCCATAGCCCAGAAAGAGCTTAAACTCCCTGAGCATCAACTGAAAACTGAGTGCCCAACAAGATGGGGATCGAGACGAGATGATTCAGAGGATCCTGGAATAGCTTCCAGCCATCTCACAGGTCCTCAATGATTGAAAGCTTAGACATCTAGTGCCTACATGGCAGGACATAGAAGTCCTTGAGGCAATGAACAACACCCTAAGTCCTCTGGCTGAATTCACCGGTACGCTCTCTCTCTCTCTCTCTCTATATGAACTATATGTCAGCATATCCTCTGTGAAGCTGGTTCTCCACCTTTTTGAAATCTCTGTTTTGGCTGTGCAAGATGATGACACATAATTCACAAAATCGGTGAAGTCAAACATCCTGAAAGATCTACAAGAGAAGTACAGTGATCCCCAAACTCAGGATCTACTCGACATGGCCACAATCCTCGATCCTAGGTTCAAGATGAACTACATCAGACAGTACGTTTACATGCACAGCTTAATCAGATTAAGGCAATAGTTTGATTATGCTCCTCAATCAGACAACTGCAATTGTCTCAGTATACATGGTGGTGAGAAAATCAATTCATTGGCCAAAGCATTTCTTTCCGAGGTACGATTGGTGGCGCTGTGCCCATTTCAACAAGTGGTAATAGAGCCACCGGTTGACCTCTTTACGTCACTAGCAACAACAAACTCAGGCCGCCGGTCATGTAAATGCACTGAGTGAGGAGAAGAAGCCACTGTTAGAGCAAGGCTGACAGACGAGATGACTGGCATAACTGTAGTTATGGTAAGATCATTTCCACATTTCAATACAATTGTCCTTTCCTGAACCATTGTGATATTATGTTACTTAATATTGATTGGATTATTGATTATTTTCCAGCCAAATGCCTCCCCAGCACCCTCCATGAAGAAGGGCCGAAAGACCCTTGGAAGTTTCTTCAAAACCGCACAAGGCAATGACGAGTCCTCTTCTCTAGAGCAGGCAGTGTCCCAAGACCTGGAGGCATATCTTCTGGCATGCAAGATCGACAGTGAACATGACTCCTTAATCTGGTGGGGGCAAAATAGATCTGTATATCCACGGTTGTCTGTGTTGGTGAAGAAATACCTATGCATTCCAGCTACCAGCTCACCTTCTGAGCAGCTGTTCAGTACAGGGTGCAACATTGTGACATGCCACCGTGCATCACTAAAGCCAGAGCATGTGGACAGACTTGTGTTTCTGGCCAGAAATCTTTAAGGGCCATGTTCAGCGTCGCATATAGGGTCATATGAGAGGCCTATGTTCCGAAGAAAAGATTTGTTTTATTTATCCTTATTTATGTTAAAGTTAAAGTTGGTTCAGTATACTCGTTTTTGATACTGCACCTTTTTGTTGTCATGGTTCATTTGTGCAATTAAAAAAAATAATAATAATGTTTTTGTTATTTGTGAGAAAAAAATCGTGGCAGAAAATCGTGATATCGATTCTACAGTAAGCAAAAAAAACGTGATTCACATTTTTCCCCTGAATCGTGCAGCCCTATAATATAATTGTATATATAATGTCACCGCTAAATGTGAACACGGCATTACACCGAAATGTGTGACCCCAGGGGGTGCTCTTGCATATTTTTGGCAATATGCACGAGTTTGGAGCGTAGACAGGCATGACAGAAACATAAACAAAACATAAGATCTCCCCTCAACCAATTACCTTTTTATTAAAGGTGCTTAATAAATACATTTGTTTTGATTTGATTAGCATTTTACAGACAATGATAGGGTGTTTAGTACAGTCCTCCACGTTGCTTCTTTACCCATAAAAAGCTAGTCAGTGTTAAATTACGCTGATTTACCTTTGAGCATTTCCTATTATATGCTACTTGTAAAACGCTGTTTACAATTAGTATCAAAAAAAGAAAGACCCGCCGGTGGGGGGAGATCTTATGATTTATTTATGCTTTTGCTATAATGCAAACATGCATGTTGCAGAAAATGTGCAACAGCACCCCCTTGGGGTCACACTTTTCGGTGGGTCGCTGAATTCGGTGTAACACCGGCGTTGCTATGGTTACTGATCTTGTGTGTTCCAACGGTTTATTAGGTATCTAATAAATCGCTGTCTAATCAATACTTCATTCACTGCCTCTTCCGTGGTCATTTCAATATTATGAATGGACTGCGTCGGGTCCTCCGACGTCTCTCCCTCTTCCACAACAGGTAAAAAAAATGCAATGGTGGTTATCTCGGTCATGGTTGAGAATGAATTGGCATGAAGCACCGTTGGCGGCCAAAAGATGTGGCGTGACAAATTCGCCTGATAAAACGTGCACAGCAACAGATTATGATTTGTCCCGTGACAACGCGAACAGGCCACAAATGTGTCTTTTGGTATGAAGCATCCTGACTCGTCTCCTCAGCTATGGAATCGCAACAATGTTGCAACCTAGGGAGGGCGAGTCGCTTACGTGTACGCTTGTATTATACAGTCAACGAAGATAATGTGTATCAAAATACTAATTTTAATGAAGGCACAATGGAAAATGTAATTGAGTAAAGAGTAGAATTCTAAATCAAATATTTACTCGAGTAAGAGTACAATTACAGACTTTAAAAAGCAACGTGACCCGAAAAGTATAAAAACAATATCACACTCAAGGTCGTGCTGTTGTAGTGCTGATATTCAGTACAATGCACACTCCCTTTATTTAATTGCCCCCTGGGGATATATAAAGTTTTCTTGAATCTTGAATTTCATGTGATATTGCTTAAATACACTCACCGGCCACTTTATTAGGTACACCCTGCTAGTACCGGGTTAGACCCCCTTTTGCCTTCAGAACTGCCTTCATCCTTCGTGGCATAGATTCAACAAGGTACTGGAAACATTCCTCAGAGAGTTTGGTCCATATTGACATGATAGTATCACGCAGTTGCTGCAGATTTGTCGGCTGCACATTCATGATGCGAATCTCCCGTTCCACCACATCCCAAAGGTGCTCTATTGGATTGAGATCTGGTGACTGGAGGCCATTTGAGTACAGTGAACTCATTATGTTCAAGAAATCAGTCTTGAGATGATTCACGCTTTATGACAAGGTGCGTTATCCTGCTGGAAGTAGCCATCAGAAGATGGGTACACTGGTCATAAAGGGATGGACATGGTCAGCAGCAATACTCAGGTAGGCTGTGGTGTTGACACGATGCTCAATTGGTACTAAGGGGCCCAAAGTGTGCCAAGAAAATATCCCCCACACCATTGCACCACCAGCCTGAACCGTTGATACAAGGCAGGATGGATCCATGCTTTCATGTTGTTTACGCCAAATTCTGACCCTACCATCATCAGACCAGGCAACCTTTTTCCAATCTTCTATTGTCCAATTTTGGTGAGCCTGTGCGAATTGTAGCCTCAGTTTCCTGTTCTTAGCTGACAGGAGTGGCACCCGGTGTGGTCTTCTGCTGCTGTAGCCCATCCGCCTCAAAGTTTGACGCGTTGTGCTTTCAGAGATGCTCTTCTGCATACCTCAGTTGTAACGAGTGGTTATTTGAGTTACTGTTGCCTTTCTATCAGCTCGAACCAGTCTGGCAATTCTCCTCTGACCTCTAGCATCAACAAGGCATTTGCGCCCACAGAACTGCCGCTCACTGGCTATTTTCTCTTTTTTGTACCATTCTCTGTAAACCCTAGCGATGGTTGTGCGTGAAAATCCCAGTCGATCAGTAGTTTCTGAAATATTCAGACCAGCCCATCTGGCACCAACAACCATGCTACGTTCAAAGTCACTTAAATCACCTTTCTTCCCCGTTCTGATGCTCTGTTTGAACTGCAGATCGTCTTGACCAAGTCTACATGCCTAAATGCATTAAGTTGCTGCCATGTGATTGGCTGATTAGAAATTTGCGTTAACAAGCAGTTGCACAGGTGTACCTAATAAAGTTGCCGGTGAGTGTATATTTAATAATTATTCACCGAAGGCGAAGTGGATAGTGGTAAATAGTAGGACTAGTATTTACCACTATCCACAGTGCCTGAGGAGAATAATTGTTTTAGTACATACTACACGGGAACATCATCAAAACAAGCCAAAACTAGATTTCATAGGTTTATTTTTTCGTGTTCAAAGTGTGACAATGGTCACGCGCACTCCATGACGTCGCCAGGCTATTTACAAATTCGAGCAATGCATCTTGGGGCGAACTCGTGCTCGACACAGCAGTTTGAACTTACTGCTCTTTTAGAGCTGAAAAACGAGCATAGAAAGTATAATTTATTAACGCCAAAGTCAACTAAACAAGATTATATAATAATCTTGTAATATATAATAAACATATAATAATAAACAGATTGTTTATTAAAAATGACATTTTATACACGCAATACCATCAGTAGAGCACACGTCGACGCCATTTTGTTTTTAAGACTAGGTAAGTAGATTGGCGAACACAGAGCTTGCGTGTTGCTGACGGATGTCACAATCTCCGTGTTCGTCAATCTACCTATCAAGTCTTAAAAACAAAATGGCGTCGACGTGTGATCTACTGATGATAGTGTGTATAAAATATCCCTTTATAAACAATCCGTACGCTTACAAAATCCTCAATGCCTCGTTTTATATGTTAAGACCCTTATTACACTACCAAAGAAGTATCGGGATACTTCTAGCCTTTGAAGTGGTTTAAAATAGCGATTTAGTATTTACCATAACCACTGCCCCCTTCGTTCCAAGTTTATAGCGTTTTGATTGAATCGGCTAAAAACAGCCAACTGAAGAAAGCGTCTATATGCGGTTATTGTGCTCCAAAATGAACGTTTCAACTCATTATCATACAAAACATATCCCAAATCCATTTTACACCGGAATTACCTTTTAAAGTTGAAGCGATCCACCGCCATTTTGCGACAATAATTATCCCGAGTTTCGTGAATAATGGTGAATAATGAAGATTATCCCGAGATAGCGAACCAATCAGATTGCGCAAAAGTGGTTACCACCACTGCCCGTAGGTTATACATACATAGCTCATCTCTCTCTAGCAACATCAGCAAGAGAGAATCTTTAATTAGATTACTGGACTGCAGATTATATGTTAACCAAGAAAAAAAAATAGCCACATAGCCACGGCTAGCTCTCATTTTAGAGCCAGTTTAGAATTGCAGTTTGAGATCCCGCGAAAAGTCCGGGAAGATTAACGAGCCTCGCGACAAGACAGCAACGAGCTACAGACTGAATTATTTTAAGGTTTACTTACATGTTGAGAGACCATCTTCACCGATTGGGCCACACAGTGTTTGGAACAGCATCTTCCCTCCGAGATAGCAGCTTAGCAAATCCAGTGCTGATCAAACGCAGGTGGCTGAAGCCAGGCAGCCATCCGTGAAGCTGGGGCGACACAGTAAAAAGGCTCGGGAAAATCTGGGGAATAAGGGTTAAAAATGAAATCTAGCCAACGGCTACGTGAAGGCTCTGACTTTGGCAAACCATACACGGGAGAGGTCCCTTCACAACCAAGAAAACACCTTATAACCATTGTTAACCAAAGCTTGCTTGGAGCAGCGAAATCTAACGGTTCTTCTGACTGATGGTGGATCTGATGACTCTTCTAGAAGATTCTGGCAGTCTAGACGCTGTCTAGACTGCCCTCCACAGGTCAAATGTTGAACTAGATTTTAACGTGCAGGAACTGCAGAATTGCCTTGGAGATCAATCGGTGGTTCTCTTCTCACTGTGTCCAAACAAAGTAATAGGCCTATATAATATAAATAGAATTGATATATATAATATCTAAATAGTATGTGTCTTTCTGTCCATCTACTTCACTACTCAAACTGTTGTGCAATCTGATCCATTCCCCGCGACCCCAGCGTGTCCAGGAACGAAGCAAAAGGTGTTTGATGACGCTCTCCCATTATCTCCAAGCAAAAAGTACATGCTTACGTCGGCTCGGACCGAACGTAAAAGAAAGCCGCGAAGAGAATCCCAACGAGCCGTTTCTAGGCAGCTGGAATCCATGCTAAAACAGCTAACGCCTGATTTCCACCGGGGACGTACTCTGCCCTGCGTCAATCCCCACCGGGCGCGTAAAACGGCAGCGTAGCGCTGCCTTGCGAGCCAGCCGTATTCACGCGAGATCACTCGATAATCCTAAACCTAATGTACTCACACCCTTCACTCCCAAAACGACTGCAATTAAATGCCAGACTTTGTCCTTTCTGACATTGTCCTTATAAAAAGGATGATTTTATTTCATAAATTATTTTATGCTTGCTCCACTTCGACAGTCAGTCTCTTGTCGTCCATGTTGCCGACTCTCTGAGACCCTTTGATTGATTGACTGCTGACCTGGTGCCACCGGTCATGACGTAATGTTGATGTGAAGTTGTGATAGGCTGCATGAGCTGAGTATTGGGTTTTATTTTGAAAATTGACCGGATGCTCTATGGCTTTTACTTTATCACTTCCTGCCCGGCTCAATCTGCTCTGTTGAAATTGACGCGGTTCAGCAACGGCTCGCGTCAAAAATAGAAGTGCTACGGAATGAACGGTTGCGGCGCGCATAGACATATGGCGGCGCGCCGCTCCCGGGACGCTGCTGAGACGTTCCGCAGCGCGCCCTGGTTTCCAATGAAGCGATCAGCAGCGTGACCGCGGCGCTTACGTCCCCGGTGGAAATCAGGCGTAACTGTGATTTGCGGTAATTTACTCCCCCTTGTGGGAATTTTGTGTTATTGTAACTTTGCCAACCATTTATATAGGCCTACCCCAAAACATATGTAAAGCGCAATAGGAGAAGGAAAAAGCGGTAAAAGCATAATAGGACCCTTTTTTATTTTAAATTCCCTCAAATAACATATTTGGTCCCCGGTGAAATGTCAGTAGGGTATGACGAAATGTTACCAGGGCAGTTTTTATTATTATCCCTCATAGGGATGGCGCAGGATATGCTCAGTATGCTAACAATCAATATATTTATCTCGCTACATCCGAAGATGTGTAATTCGGAAACTGAAGCAGACGGAACATACAAAGTCGACGGCCATGTTTATTACCATCTGGCTTTTATGCATGCATTTTCGTGTGGTGCAAACAAGCGCAGATTGTTAGCAAATTGAGCAATCCCTTAGTATCTGATGAGGTGTTTGGGGAAGACCAGTACACCAACATCAACAGATGTTTGTACTTTGCTACTCGTTGCGGTTTCTCGTTAAATTAACAGCTTAGACCGTTTGCTATGGAGTGAGATGGGACTCTGTGCTGAGATAAACATCTCAACGGCCCAAGTGCCAAAAAGGGGCTGCTCTATAGCTGTGTGGAGAGGCCAGTGTACAGTTAATTTCCATTTAGGTAACTTTGGATCAGTTCGTTCATTAATCCGTAATGAGACACGTTCAATTTAATACAAACTCTGTAGTGGAAAGCTGGACGCTACCATTGCGTCTTCGTGGGGGTGCTAGTGGGAATGCATTTTGGTGGGGGTGTTATCTGTGAATATTTTAAATATGTAAAAACATGTAAACTCAGACATACACATAAAAACACATATAGACACACACACAAATACATAAATACACAAAAGCATAAAAACACACACACACCTATAAGTACATGCCTGGACTAGTAACATCTGTCGGCAGCGGAAGCTAGAGCACAGCAGAACAGAAGAGTGGAGAAAAAATGTGCTTCGCCTCGAGTGTGAAGAAAGCAAACTTTTTGTCCTGAACTCTACAGTGATTGAGTATTCAATGTCGCCGGTGACTCATTCTGGGGGCAGCGGGCGGATCTTCTCCAGACAATCCGTAGACGGCTGCAAATAGGCTTCTGTGGTGATGATGACCAATCAGACGCCAGCGCTTCCCTGTGGGGCCCAAAATATACGGCTGGAAGTACGAAACCTCAAGGGTCGACTTCGTACATCGCTGAAGAAGCTTTGGGGAACTATCATGGGACCTGGGTGGGGTATAGGTTTGGCGTGGTGGTGGTGGGGGGGGGGGGGCTAGGTATCCCACCGCTGGTTCCACCGCCCGGGGCTGTGGACATAGAGATGTAGGGAAGCTGATGAGCCAGAAGGAAATACTGAAGGCTGAGTACATAGATCAGCAGCTATGAGCGGAAAGTTTTTAATTAAATCTGAGGTGTGGGACGACAGCGCTGCCGTCCCCATGGGGATGCTGTAATTTACCTCTGGGTGGGTGTGTGTGTGTGTGTGTGTGTGTGTGTGTGTGTGTGTGTGTGTGTGTGTGTGTGTGTGTGTGTGTGTGTGTGTGTGTGTGTGTGTGTGTGTGTGTGTGTGTTTGACTGAATCTCTTGGGCACAAATACCCATGCATTGTGAACTCGGCGACTGTTTTTCCAAAAATGGGGACATTTCTGTCCTCCTCGTGTGTGGCTGTTTGTTCAAAGGCAGTGTAGGTGAGCAACGGGGTGTCAATGTTGACAGAGGAGGACTCAAACCTGTAGCTAAAGCAATTCACCTGAGACTACGTTCATATTCCTGCCCAGCACATTTTGGATTTTCAGTTATTTTCGAGGCAAGGTTGGGAACCTTATTTTTTCGAAGACATAGCCGCAGCAAATACAGATTTTATGTGCCAAAAACCCCATGCTCATTTATATTCAAAGTTTTTTGAGTAAAAGATAACCACGTAAAGAATCACTTCATCACTTCTTAACTGACTAAAAAACAGGAGCTCGCGTTGTTGAATGAGAGCCCATTCCACAATGTGCCTTCAGACCGTGAACGATGATTCAAGGTCTCTCCGTCTGAATGAACTGCTTTCCAAATAACAAGATGCCTTATTTTCTAAATCGGTCAAAAGGTTCAGCTTGTACGAAAGTTTGAATTGGCGTTATATTCAATCGACTCACGGACACTTACGCAACCATCAGTTGACTGGCAACGCGCCCCAAGGCACATAATACTATTCAAACTATTTTGTTATGGTTTCACACTAGCATTGGGCGTACAAGTATTTGGGTGGTGGGCAAAGAGGAGTAGTAAGATGCGGCTTATACAACAGCACAGTTTATTTTATGCTATTTTGAAACGCACAACCCCATTTACCACGTCTGCGACTTATATAAATTTGGCTTTGTTTCGAAAAACTCAGTAATTGTTGTCAGCTGTTTATTCAGAGTCAGTTAGTACCTTTTGGATCTATTCCACATAGTTAAATCTCAGAGAGAAAACACGTTGGCAGTCTTTGTTTGGACTCGAATGTAATCTCCTTAGCCGGCGATAGATTGATGATGCTCTCATTGTTCAATTTGACACTCCAATCTCCCCGGGGAAAGCCCCTGTCGCTTGCCCCATCCTGGGTAGTTGGAGGTCTGTAGAAACGCATTTAAAAGGCACTTAAAGAGCCCTGCTGGCACCTGGTTATCAAGTTCGGGGCCTTTTATGTGATGCTGATGCAATTACGCTCCCCCTTGTTTCGGTTATGGCTTAAAATTTATAGACGCCCCCGAAATGAAAATGTACTTTTTCCCCTTGTTAGCCTCCGCAGTCAATCACAACGGTGAATGAAACATTGAGAAACAGGAAATCTGTTTTGGTTCCTTTACATCCAAACCCAATAAGCACCACTTTTCCCCCTGTTAAAAGTGTTTCTGTTTACAGGCAAGGCAACTTTATTCATATAACACTTTTCATACACGAGGCAGACTCAAAGGGTTTCACATTGAAATATCGTCATACAATAAAATGAAATAATAAAAGAAAATGGAAGAATAAAAGAAAACCAAGTTAGAGTAAAAAAGTAAATGCATGCATTGTAAAAAGTGCAATGTATTTAAGATTTACCAGAAAGATAAAGCAAACATGTAATAAAATAAAGTAATAAAATGGATACGTAAAAGAAAACAAAGGCAAAGTATTTTTATTTTAGAAAGTGCAATGTATTTAAGATTAAGCAGAAAACTAAAGCAAACATAAAAGTCTTCAGTCTTGTTTTAAAAGTGGTCAGAGTTCTAGACTGTACAGAAGATGGACTGAACCCCTGAATTTCCCCCCGTTTGAAGCCAGCATTGGGCTAGAACACAGCATTGGGCTAGAACACAGCATTGGGCTAGAACACAGCATTGGGCTAGAACACAGCATTGGGCTAGAACACAGCATTGGGCTAGAACACAGCATTGGGCTAGAACACAGCATGGGGCTAGAACACAGCATGGGGCTAGAACACAGCATTGGGGCTAGAACACAGCATTGGGCTAGAACACAGCATTGGGCTAGAACACAGCATAGGGCTAGAACACAGCATGGGGCTAGAACACAGCACTGCCACTCATCGCTCCATCCCATCCATGTTTTACCTCCATGTCATCCCAGGCAAAATTCCCATTTTATTTGCAAATGCTTAATTTCACTGATATGGGAAAGCCACTTTTGTTATCAAAGATGGACTGCATTTATGCACCACTTTCCAACCAGTGACCACTCAAAGCGCTTTACAATATTGCGCTTTACAACATTCACCCATTCACGCACACATTCACACGCCGACGGCGGTGTCAGCCACACAAGGTGACAGCCAGCTCATCGGGAGAAGTTGGGGTGAGGGTACTTGCTCAGGGGGACACCTCGACGCTCGGAGGAGCCGGGGGATTGAACTAGCAACCTTCCGGTTACCAGGCAACCTGCTCTACCTCTCGAGCTGCATGCTGCCCGTAGACAAAAGGGAAAGAGGGCTGTTTGCCCCCAGTGTGGTACAGCAGGGTATGATAGCCGTGTGTGTAACAGGGGTTCTACCGTGTGTCCCCAGGTGAGGTGTGCCGCGGTCTTCGCTCTGGGGACCTTCGTAGGGAACTCTGGGGAGCGGACGGACCACTCCACCACCATCGACCACAACGTGGCCATGATGCTGGCGCAGCTCATCAACGACGGCAGCCCGGTGGTCCGCAAGGTGCCTGCAACACACACGCGCACGGACACGCACGGACACTCACGGACAGCAGACACGCATGCATGCACAGACACACACACACACACACACACACAGACGGACACACGGACACACACACAGACTAAGACGGATAGACACACACACACTTGCATCATTAAGACATTCTCATTTACGTCTCTTGTTTTTATTGTTGTTCTTGGCAAAAAGCTAATGCCATCGTACAGTACCCCATTAAATATGCTACAAAGTGCCTCGCAGACAATAAGATGAAGCCAGTATGACCATGAAATACCAGTAATAGTAAAATTCTACATCTTACTGAATATCTTATCCAAATGGCAAAGTTCGGGTAATTACAGAAGTAGCCCACATTATATGTGGATGAGTAATAGTGTTTGTCTCTTTTGTGTGTGTGTGTGTCCGTCTCTGCGTGTGTGTCTGTTGGTCTGTGTGTGTCTGTTGGTCTGTGCCTGTGTGTGTGTCTGTCTTTCCCTCTGTCTGTCTGTCTGTCCCTCTGTCTGTCCGTCTCTCTGTCTGTCTGTCCCTCTGGCTGTCTGTCCCTCTGGCTGTCTTTCCCTCTGTCTGTCTGTCCCTCTGTCTGTCTGTCTCTCTGTCTGTCCCTCTGTCTGTCTGTCCGTCCCTCTGTCCCTCTGTCTGTCCGTCTGTCTATCCCTCTGTCTGTCTATCCCTCTGTCTGTCCGTCTGTCCATCCCTCTGTCTCTCTGTCTGTCCCTCTGTCTGTCCGTCCCTCTGTCCATCTGTCTGTCTGTCCCTCTGTCTGTCCGTCTGGCCGTCCCTCTGTCCGTCTGTCTGTCCGTCTGTCTGTCTGTCCCTCTGTCCATCTGTCTGTCCGTCCCTCTGTCCATCTGTCTGTCCGTCTCTCCGTCTGTCCCTCTGTCTGTCTGTCCATCTGTCCGTCCCCCTGTCCGTCTGTCTGTCTGTCTGTCCCTCTGTCTGTCTGTGTGTCCTGAGCAGGAGCTGGTGGTGGCTCTCAGTCACCTGGTGGTCCAGTATGAGAGTAACTTCTGCACCGTGGCGCTGCAGTTCATCGAGGAGGAGAAGAACTACTCAGTGCCCTCGCCGGCCAACACAGCCGGTACAGCGCACGCACATACACACGCATGGAGGCACGCACATACACACGCAAGGAGGCACGCACATACACACGCATGGAGGCACGCACATGCACACGCATGGAGGCACGCACATACACACGCATGGATTCTTTAAAACTCTTGAACCTGAAAAGCTAGTTGTGTAACAGATAACGGTGTGATGGAGCCTGTTCTGTTTAACCAGAGGCCGTGTCCCTCAATCGCTGTAAGAAGGACCCAGTCCTCGCACCCTATTCCACCCCCGAGGTGACCGTGGTGTAGTGATCGTGTACTGTGTGTCTCCTCAGAGCCGGGCAACCTGACCCCGGGACGGGACAGCCCGGCCGCCCCCCGGCTGCGCTCCGTCAACTCCTACACCAACATCCGGGCGGCCACCACGGCCCGCAACCTCAACAAGAGCCTGCAGAACCTCAACGTCAACGAGGAGGGTAGGCCCCCCCCCGCGCCCGCACACTCACTCACTCACTCACTCACTCACTCACTCACTCACTCACTCACTCACTCACTCACTCACTCACTCACTCACTCACTCACTCACTCACTCACTCACTCCCCACTCACTCACTCCCCACTCACTCACTCCCCACTCACTCACTCACTCCTCACTCACTCACTCACTACTCACTCACTCACTCACTCACTCACTCACTCACTCACTCACTCACTCACTCACTCACTCACTCACTCACTCACTTCACTCACTCACTCACTCACTCACTCACTCACTCACTCACTCACTCACTCACTCACTCACTCACTCACTCACTCACTCACTCACTCACTACTCACTCACTCACTCACTCACTCACCCACTCACACGTGCACATGCGCTACACGCACGCACACACACAAACACGTGCACATGCATGCGCTCACACACAATGCTCTCTCTCTCTCTCTCTCTCTCTCTCTCTCTCTCTCTCTCTCTCTCTCTCTCTCTCTCTCTCTCTCTCTCTCTCTCTCTCTCTCTCTCTCTCTCTCTCTCTCTCTCTCTCTCTCTCTCTCTCTCTCTCTCTCTCTCTCAGACACACACACACACCCGACGGTCTCAGGAATGTCGATGATTCCACGGGAGGGGGAAAATAAGACCGCGAGCCTTCCAGTCTTTCCGTTTGTCTAAATGAAACGAGGAAACGCGACGATGAAGGCGGGTTGAACCGGCAGCGGCCCGTCGGACGGGCGGGGGCGGGGGGAATGTTCCCGCCCACGTCAGCCGTAGATCGTGAACGTCAGCGTTCCCGGGCCCCAGCCCTGCCATCCGTCATGAACGGGAGCGCCGAGTGACTCCGGGAACGCAGTGACCCAGTGAGCGTCGACACAGCGCTCCTCTTCATCATCGGGGGGGGGGGGGGGGGGAGGGGCCACAACCTGCCGGCTCAGCCTCACACTAATCACCTGGACGTTAACGGGGGGGTGGTGGTCCTCGTTAGGAGGAAGGCGCGGCCCTAATTGATCTGTGATCAATTAGGGCCGCGCATATCTCACACCGGATTATGGCCGTCAGTTTTTTTCTTTTCGGTAAAGGGAGTGGCTCTTTTGATTGCGATTCGGTATGCTCTGTTGGGTCGCTTTGTTCACTTCTGACTCCGTACTAACTGGCTACAATTTATAAACACATGAATCCACAGCGAGTGCCTCATCCCTCGTGCTTTGCCCCGTACACGAACCATTAGTGTAGATACATGGTAAATGGACTGCATCTATGCAGCGCTTTTCTAACGAGTTGCCGCTCAAAGCGCTTTACAATACTGCCACGATAACATTCACACATTCATGCAAACATTCACACGGCGACGGCGGTGTCAACCATGCACAGCGACAGCCAGCTCGTCGGGAGCAGTCAGGGTGAGGCGTCTCGCTCAGGGACACCTCGACACTCTAGCGAGGAGGAGCCGGGGGATCGAACTAGCAACCTTCGGGTTAGCAGCCAACCCGCTCTACCTCCTGAGCCACACGCCGCTAGATCTCTGTTGGTCGTGCGTTGTCCTCCCCAGACAGCATGTCCCCCCCCCCTCGGGGCGTCACCAGATGTGGGGGATGCCTGAACCCAGACTGGCTGTGAATTAGCCGCTCGCGCCGCGTCGTAACTGCCGCCGTTGTCGCCTTTCTAATCCCGCTGGCGGCCCGACTCGCTGTGCCTGGCAGCCGCTCGCGCCGCTCGCGCCGCGGCGGTGGCTAACCTGCCGCCGTTGTGGCGCCTTTCTAATCCACGCTGGCGGCCGCTGACCGATGTTAGTCATTAAAGCTCGGAGGGGAAGCAAAGGGCACCGCGCCGCCGCCCCCGGCCAGCGGGGGGGTGGCACCGTGCCCTATAGCGCACTAATAGAAAGGTGTGTGCTGGTTGGTTTGCTATGGGTCACCCTCATGCATTCACCATCATGTGAGGGTGATTCAGTGGACTATAAAAAAAAAAAAAATTGGTAGTATTTCCTAAGTATTTTTCCTTTTTTATTCCTTTTAATTTTTTTAATTTGATTTTTTTTCTTTATTTTCTTTTCTCTTTTTAGGGTATGATACCTTTCGGTTTTACATTGTCTTAACTGTTTGAAGTTGTATTATTGTAACCATTATTTTCTCCTGGTTGTGCCATGGTATTACCTGCTCTTGCGTTCTCTATTTGTAATGTAAATCATAAATCACCTGTCCGGGTACGCCAGATAAACGGATCAAATCCAAATAATCCAACATGGTCGAACGGGGGTCACCTTGTGAGAGGAAATACAGGGGAGCGTTAAGCTGTCAATCACACTGAGCACTGACGACGTTACTGGAAGACTAAGTTGGCAACCTTCACATTTATTAGCTTTCCTCTTTCTTTCCACTTTTGCATCGGGAGAAAGTGTTTGATGTCGAGACAAAACACTGTTGTGTTGCAGAGTATCTTATCCTCTGCTTTCGCCTCATTCCACCGGTACAAACCTCCAGATCACAACTTCTTATATACCAGTGGCTCCCAACCTTTTCGTGGATCGTGACCCCATTTCCAAACATTAACTTTTGTGCATCTACTCCCTCAAAAACAGCTTTTATCCAATCAACGTTGCCAGTAAAAACCAATGTCACCCTGAACCCCAGTCTCATCGCTCCACTGCAAACCAAGTGATTAGCAGAAGTTTCAACTTCAATTCTTCAATACTAAAATACTGTTTAGCTATAATGGATGATGAAATATCTAGAGCTCATATCAGCATTTCCTGCGACCCCAGATTCACATCAGGGGGACCCCACGTGGTCCCCGACTCCCAGGTTGGGAACCACTGCTACAGGGGGGGAACGAGATTGGGGCACTTTCTGCTCAAAGTGCTGCAGGCTGCAGCTTCTCACGATGAGACATGGAGCCATCTCTCTATCTTCGGTGACACCCCGCCTGCTCCTCATTGATTGATCACTCTGCTGCTTTCTGAGAGGTTAACCGCCTCCAAAAGTTGCACTATTTTTCCCTCTTTTGGCAGGGACTTTTCCAACGCCTGACTCATGCGCCTCGATTTAAATGCATGCGGTTCAGTGGACCCGTCTCGCATAGTGTCCCCCCACGTCCCCGTCCCTCGTTCCCATCAAACCATTTTGTGTTGAACCACGCGTTATGTGGGAGAGGAGTTATGAGTTTTATGTATTATCCCAAACGTAGAACTCTGTTCCTTTTGGACTGGTCTCTCATAAGCACGAGCTGGTGTACTTTTTTAAGTTGCGTGTTGATACCACACTAACTGTGTGTGTGTGTGTGTGTGTGTGTGTGTGTGTGTGTGTGTGTGTGTGTGTGTGTGTGTGTGTGTGTGTGTGTGTGTGTGTGTGTGTGTGTGTGTGTGTGTGTGTGTGTGTGTGTGTGTTTGTACTTCTCTCTCTCTGTCGCTCTGTGTGTGTGTGTGTGTGTGTGTGTGCGTGTCTCCGTCTGTGTGTGTGTTTGTGTGTGCGTCTCCGTGTGTGTGCGTGTCTCCGTCCGTCTGTGTGTGCGTGTCTCCGTCTGTCTGTGTGTGTGTGCGTCTCCGTGTGTGTGTGTGTGTCTGTGCGTGTCTCCGTCTGTCTGTGTGTGTGTGTGTCTCCGTGTGTGTGTGTGTGTGTGTGTGCGTCTCCGTGTGTGTGTGTGTGTGTCTGTGCGTGTGTGTGTGTGTGTGTGTCTCCGTCTCGTCTGTGTGTGTGTGTGTGTGTGTGTGTGTGCGCCCCAGGGGGCCCGGTGGCCTTCTCCCCTGGTAACCTGAGCACCAGCAGCAGCGCCAGCAGCACCCTGGGGAGCCCCGACAACGACGAGTACATCCTCTCCTTCGAGACCATCGACAAGATGAGGCGGGTCTCCTCCTACTCCTCGCTCAACTCCCTCATAGGTACACACACACACACACACACACACACACACACACACACACACACACACACACACACACACACACACACACACACACACACACACACACACACACACACACACACACACACACACACTCCTTACTCAGGTACCCCTCAACACATTCACTCACTCACGTCTCCTCACTGAACTCCTTCTGAGGTACGCCCCCACACACACAAACTCTCTTGAGCGCTCTCTCTCTCGTTCTCTCTCTCTCTCGTTCTCTCTCTCTCTCGTTCTCTCTCTCTCTCGTTCTCTCTCTCCGTTCTCTCTCTCTCTCGTTCTCTCTCTCTCTCGTTCTCTCTCTCTCTCTCTCTCTCTCTCTCTCGTTCTCTCTCTCTCTCTCTCTCTCTCTCTCTCTCTTCTCTCTCTCTCTCTCTCTCTCTCTCTCTCTCGTCTCTCTCTCGTTCTCTCTCTCGTTCTCTCATTCTCTCTCTCTCGTGTTCTCTCTCTCGTTCTCTCTCTCTCGTGTTCTCTCTCTCTCTCTCTCTCTCTCTCTTCTCTCTCTCTCTCACGTCCTCTTCAGCTCCTCAGTGCAGCCCGTTTAGTCCTGTTCAGTTCGCCACTGATGAGGTCCAGTTCCGACCGGGTCCGGTAGAAAGACCGCTGGCCATCTCGCGGACCTCCTGCACCGAACAAAGACAGACAAAACGACAACGGTCCGCCGCGTGGCACAAAAATGAAAACGGCGAGTGCAGACTACCCGTGGCACAAAATGAAAACGGGCAGTGTGTGTGTGTGTGTGTGTGGGTGAGCCTTGGTGTGTGTCTGTGTGTGTGTGTGTGGGAAGGGGCTGTAAGTGGAAAGGTGCAAAGAGCCAGGCCCAGAGGCGACAGGGCAGCACCCGCCATCCCAGCGGAGGCCATTAAAGTGCTTTACCTTGTACCCACTGAACCCTGCATCCCCAGCTTCCCCCCCATCCTGATGACTGGCGTGCATGGCCATCTGTCCTGACAGATAGGATCCGGGGTGGGGGTGTGGGTGTGTGTCCAAGCAGAGGATCCATTAACTCAATCCCAGCCCCCGGGGGGGTGGGGGGGGGAACCTGTGGGCGAGTGGGGGGTTCCCTCTGATGGGACGTGTTTCCTGGCGGTCGTGTCCTTCATGGCGAGGGGGAGTCCCCCCCCACTGCCACTGGGTTCTTCAGGGGCTTTGGGCAGCAGCTGAAATATCTGTTAAAGGTGATATATTAAACCACCGGGTGTGAGTGTGATTAGCCGTTACAAGCCGTTTGGAAAATCGGCCCCTTCTGACATCACAAGTGGGGTGCATCTTGTATCCACCAGAAAGTGCATGCTGTATCCAGGGTACATCAGGACCGCGTGGACATGACCCATTGTGATGTCAGAAAAGGAGCAGAAAGAGGCCAATTCACACTCGTATGTCCACCTCTAACTTAAGAATGAAGGTCCTGTGTTGCCAAAGGAAGAGAGGAAATAGCCGACCCGACACAAGGACGATGAATGCAGTGCGGAACAAAAACACAAGCCAAAGACTCTGTTTGGGCAATTTATTTCTTGTCACTCATTGGCTTAAAAACAAGCGTACATCGTGAACTTGTTCCCCGAACCCATTGATTCTCGCTGTCGGCTCGTTTCAGTTTTTGTATCGCCTGCAGCAATGACACCGCATTTCCTCCGAACAATCACTCAAGCGCGTCCTTC
>OLKM01001148.1:151650-167216 GCA_900291075.1 Melanogrammus aeglefinus | reverse complement strand
TTATAAGAGAGAGGTACTCCTTCACAGGTGCACATCTTGCACAACCCATTCCAAGGTTGGAGCCCTCGTCGATTTCACTTGCAGAAGGTACGACCTATAGGTAGATCTAAAATTGTTTTCTTGCTGTTACGTAACTAAATGTTTGTAATCAACTTCAACTCATTGTTAAAGTAGTTGGTATAAGAATTATGTATTCCGCCTATATATATATATATATAAACACAACACACAATCATTTCTACATGTACAGGATATACATATTATACACATACACCCACACACACTATACAGTTTACTACACACAGACCAGCACACAGTCATCCACACAGTACACAATCTACACATCACACACACCACACAGCTCTCTGTTATTCCACACATCAGCGCACACATCACACGACTAACTATCTCCACACCGGCAACACACGACACACACACACAAACACACACACACACAAAGGCAAAGAACAAATGTCTTTTTCCATCTGTCCCTTACTAGGAACGAAGTGAGAAACATAAGAGGCGTTCCTGGACATTCTTGATGAAGATGTTCTTTAAAGGTGAAAGATAGACCCAGATATTGCACGACAAACAGAGAAAACTTACTCGCGGCTCCGCCTCTATTAGGTTGAATTTCTACCCATTGCTGAACAAAACACAGCCGAAGGCCGTCTTCATCTAAACGGGATGGTATAATGAACTTCTTCAGCAGATATGAGCAACAAATTGTAGTACATTTAAACCACAAGCCTAGAGAGTGGTGGGACCAAGATTCGGCGCATGCAGCTTCCTCTGGGACTTGAGAAAATCATTAAAGTGTGCTGTTCTAGTCGATACCACTTAGAAACAGCTCGCTGATTGCAACCTGCTGGTGATTGATCTACGCTGCTCGGCGAATCAAACAACCGTAAGACTGTGCTTCTTTGTGCAGGATGGAAACCGTGAACACCTCTCACTCGAGAAGGGTTTTGTGGCAGAATTGTCTAAAAGGAATTGATTCAGATAAACCCGGTCATTTGTCAATACTTAACTGTGTAAGGATTGCCTCACAGTCAATGGGCTGAAACGCTCTGATGTCAAACCTTGTTGACCACTCACCTGCGTTGATGAAGAAGAAGAATTTCGATACCAAAAAAGAGTGGCTTAACCACAAGTACCGTCCTGACATGAGTGAGTTCCATGGCTTCAAACATTATGTCAAAGCAACTTCTCCCAAGACATGTCAAACGGGCTATGGGATGCTTGCAAGGCCTCTAGTCTCTTAAATCCGGTTTCAAGCAATCTTGCTTGCCTGTGCCTGTTGAACAGCTTGTGTCCCGGGCTCTAGCTTTCTAAAAATTGCTGTGAGAATTGAAGAGACAAGCCCTTTCCTTTCGGCCGACGAGTCAGCTTCATCGGCAATGGCAGTGATTCCTCCGCGGATGGAGGTGAGGTCTTGCGGCAGGGCTCATCTCAATGATCGCAGAGTAACGTGCAATCAGGTCTTCCAGGAGCAGGCCATGAGAAAAATGTCACGGCAAATCATCCTTGCTGAAAAGGCTATGTACTGAGGAACCATATCCTGTTTCTATCTGAGTCATTAAACAGGCTCTCATCACATTACGACCAAAAGATGACTCTGGAAAAACTCTGCGTTTCTACCAGATTTCTTTAGACTATAAGTACTGGAATACTGAGGAAAGAAAAATCCGTGTTGTTGTTTTTAAAGAGGCAGTCAAATTATTTCCTCAGATAGGAGCTACCCGCCAGACACTTTTCTCGTTATCTATTACCTAAGAGAGATGGCCCCGCATCACCGATACCGAGCATTGAAATGGGCAAAGGAAGGCAAAACTCATCGCTCCTAACAACTCCTTTATTGCTGACACATTGGGTACAAGTCTACAAAACATCATACCTGAACAGAGAACTCTCAAATGAGTTAACATCAGACACCTTTAACTAGATATGCATTTGATCTTGCACACAGGAATGCATTTGACGCATATTTGAAGATGCAGAGGAACTCTTGCAGAAAGCGAGTCAACTACTTTCAACGTCAGTTCAAATCGTCTTACTTGAAAGTTGCAAACAAATTCTATCTGACGGAAGAAAGCACTTTGAGGAAGCGGACCGATAAGAAAAAAAAGAAAAGATATAATCATAACTAAACTGACATTCCCCTCTCTCTGATAGATATTAAAAAAAGAGCAAATATTCATTAAACATGTACTGAATTACTCAGTAAGAGCTTTGATGAAAAAGAGCCAGGAATATGTTTGAGGGAGGCCAGACAATGCTATAAAGATTCCAAATGTGGGGAGGACTTGAAGGATGGTCTTGGGAAACAGGCGACAGAGAAGGAACAGCTCCGTTTCGCTTCAATAAGAACTGGCTGAATGACACACAAGAACCAAGGTTGAAGTTGAAAATATGGTCGAAGAACCTCAAGGCCTCCTTCCATGAAACACATGAGAGAATATTTCAGGTCCAGGAAGCTCTCGACCCCTCCTTATCTTGAAATTGACGGAGACAAGGAAAGAGTTGTATGGAGAGGTCCTTTTTCACAAACTGTTACACTAACTGTGGGGGGATGAAGAAATACAGCTGGAGATGTGGCTTTCCTGCCAAATCAGCTGGCTCTCTGGAGGTCTGGAACAGTGACCTTTGAACTTGGATCACCATCAGAGGCCCTACAGCTACAACATTCAGTTCCCAATTTTAGATGAGGAGGGGATAACCGAAGAAAGGGTTTGAAATTTTTGGTTAAAATATTTTACATATCAAGATGCATGTTGACGGGGAGGTTGCTTTTCTGTTGTTCAGCAAAATAGAAAATGAGAATTTTTAAACTGCATATTTCTTGTAAGTATTGTTCTTATCGCCATGCAGGTGTTCTCAAACATGCCAAACATGGCAGGCTGACCACAGAGACCTGAACCAACTGTCCGGCACCACACATTATTTTAGTTATATTTACTCTGAATGTTGTGTTTTTTGGTTTTGAATTTCAGCAATAATATTTTTTCTTGAATATGCTATGCATCGATTTTTTCTCTAATAATAATCCTTTAAACTATACATCTTATTTCTCATTGAATTTACGTGTGAAGATAGTTTACACTTTTTGATGTGCATGCAACACTGACATACTGCTACAAATAGGAGTTAGACAAAAAATGTTTGAAGTTTTTTTAGATTAATGCTTAAATGTTTTGTCTGTTTTCAAGTCTGGCACATTTCTAAGGAATTATGTCATGCATTGCTTTTTTCTCTCAAAATATTATTATTATTATTATTATAACTTTATTCAAGACACAGGAAGGTCCACATAGACAGCACACTACATAGATATACACATATATATATATATATACACACACACACACACACACACACACACACAAATATATAAAAAACAATATAAAACATTTAAGAAGGAATGCAAATGCAAAATAATCATTTTAAACATTAAATCCTTTTCTCATTGAATTTACGCATGAAAAGTTTATATTTGGATCTGCATGACACTGACTGGCACAACGTCTATACTGTAAATAGGAATCAGACAATAAATATGTTCTTTCTGAATAGATGAGTAATTCTATTTGAGCAGATGGCTGTGGGGTTTGAAACTCCAATTCTGCTTTGTACTCCAGTAAGCGGCTCCAAAGAATTATGATTGCGGGAGCTACAGGGGACTAGATTGTTTATAAGCAGGTGCCAAATACATTTTGTCGCAACAAACAATAACAAATAATACTACACACTATAATATGGTACGAACCAACCAATCAAGTTCAACAACAAGCCGCAACGTTCGTCAATTGGAATTATGATTTCATAGTTCAGTTTTGTTACATACAAGTCAGCCCGATGTCTTCATATAGCTATATAGATATATCATTAGGGCGATCACAGCCGTGGTCGCCAAGTGCCACAAAAAATCCTTGGAGTGTCGGTGGAAGCGGCACCGAGGCAGTCGACTCGCGGTCGTGAGACTCGTGAGGCAGTCCACTCGTGGTTGTGAGAGATTTGATTTGTGTGGTGCGCGTGCGTTTAAAGTAAAGGCAACCTCTCGGATCATGCAGTGTATGAGCACGAGATTCACTAACTCCCTATAACCTGAAGCAATTATTAAAATAATTAATTGATGAATATTACAATTAAAAAATGACTGGGAGTTTTGGGAGGAAGGGGGGGCTTGGCCCTTTTCAGGGGGTGCCGTCTGCAGGTCTGAGTCCCAGAGAACCTGTATTTGTACATTGCACTCGGTTCAAGGAAGGCCCTCCATCAGAGCTTTGCTAGCTCTGGCCAGATACGATCCCTATCGTAAGCTATGAAGACCCTCTAGAAACCGGTCACAAGGTTTTCCCAACAGGAAAGGTGAATTGAACCAATCTGTGCTGACCGGCCTCATACGCGCGGAGGCCACCTTGGTTCTAAACGCTAAACCACCCAATAGCCGTTCAAACTGTAAGGTAATGCAACCATGTAAAAGCAGTGCGATCATCTCAGAACGCAAACATCACAGACGACTCGAGGGAACCATTGTTTCGGGAGTCGGTACAATTTATTAAACTATCACAACACAACAGTCACCATCAATACATCGCCACAGGGGCTCACAACAACAACATGGGGAGCAGGAGGGAAGAGGAACGAGGGGAATACAGGGAGTTTGTTTTGGTGGGGTGTGTCGTGTTTCGGGTGTTGCCGGGGCGACGGAGGATGTTCCGCAGGACAGTCAGTCCCGCTGGTTCACCTGCGCCATGAGACCCTCCAGCTGAGGTCGCGCCTTGAGAGCCGCTCCCAGGAAGTCCTCTCCACGTGCTGAAGGGGGGGGGGGGGGGGTGATCAGTACAGTGCGTTAACACTCGATTAAAAGGCTCATTTCATGCACCAGGTGGGGGTGTGATTTAGCTGGTACAAGGCGTCTGAAAATCATTTCCTTCCCTGTGCCATAGTGACATCACAGGTGGGCGGTGTCACCTAGGTGTACGCTGGAATAGATCAGTCTACCAGCCTACCCAGTGGACTGTAGCAAACGTTGCTCATCTATCCTTCATATATCTGGGTGGATACTTGTGATTGTCACTACGGCACAGGGAAGGAATACTTTTTCAAAGGGCTTGTACATCTAATTCGCACCCTCTCTGTGGCAACGACATGAGCCTTTTAAGGAAAGGAGGACGTCCTCCAACGTCCAAATCATAAACGAGGACGCTCACAGAGGGCGGGACAGCGGTGGGGTTAGGGGTTGTTCCCACTCCCAGGCGACAAAAGGGTACTGGGTGGGACGTGTATACACTAGAGGTGGATTCAATGATTCGTTTACGTGAACCAGTTCGCGTCAGTCAGTTCGCCAAGATGAGTCGTTCGCGAATCGTTCGTTCGTTTGTTCAGACCAGTTTCCGGTTCAGTCCAGTTTCCGTTTCCGGTAGCGGTGAATCGCATCATGCAATGCACCCATTTGCATGGTTCTCAGCTGAGTCAGTCAGACTCAGTGCTACGGAAACCAGTAACTCGACTGGAACTGGTTCAAGTCGAGTTTCCGGTGAATCGAATGGCGAATCGAATCAACTTTATCCTGAAAGTTGAGTCAATATCGTTAATTTATATATATTAAAAAATATACCGAGATAAAAAAGGAACAATGTGAACTAACCCTAAAATGTAAACACCAGGCTACTTGACAAGAAAAATGTAACGGACCACCTGAGGCTTTACTTCACCTCAGAGATAATGCGTTAGTTAATAATGATAATGCCTTGCGGCATCACCTGCGGCATAGTGCTGCTGCGTAGGCCTACATGGACGTTCCCAAGTATGTTTACTTCATGTATCGTTGAAGCTAACTAAGTAAAGCCTAGTTATAACTATAACCTGCTCCTGGTGCAGTGCAAGCAACAGTGTTGTGCCGTGAGTCGCCTCGGTCCCTCGTCTTCCTGAACGAACTGTCTGCGAGTCGTGGGTCTGGGAGGAGTCCAATTCTGAGTCACGAACGACGCAAGCGACGACGGAACGACGACGCGAACGAGACGACCGACAGCGAAACGAGACGACCGACCCGAACGCGAACGAGACGACCGACGCGAACGAGACGACCGACGCGAACGAGAGAGAAAAGAACCAGTTCGGGTCGTTCGTTCTAACGATTCGTTCGTTCGAACGAATCAGTTCGCGACCGAACCACCTCTAGTACACACTCACCTCCTTGACTGAAAGCTGAACGCCTTCCGGTTGGTTCTGGAGAACCACGTCCATGAAGGTGGGGCACAAGGTGGCAGTCATGCTGCTGATCTACAACAGGGAGTAATATAGTCGAGTTGAAACCATTTTTTTTTTTTTTCGGTAGATAATTTTTATTCATTCAATGGATTATAGAAATTACAAAAATTAACAGGTGGATACGTTTTTTTTTACACTATTTTTAATTTGAACTTTTTCTATATGAACATTTTGTCTTTGTTTTTAAAGCGGAAATTTCAGAGTTAAAAAATAATCTTTTGAATAATCGTGATTTCAATATATACCAAAATAATCGTGATTATCATTTTTTTTTCCCACAATCTTAGCAGCCCTTTTGAAATAATAATATTTAAATAATATTTTGCGTTTGAAATAAGGCCTCTTCCTTTGCTGCTTTGCGACGCCTGCAGAGGGCCTGCAGAGGACTCCAAACCCACCTGGACGATCCGCTCGTGCGTCTTGAGGAGGGCGTCGATGTACATCTTTGTACCTTGCTCCTGCATCAGCATGACCTCTGTGCTCTTGGTGGGCAAAGCGTAGCTGCACGTGGAACAAAAACTGAACTGTTCACATTTTCGGGTCGACAAGAGTTAACATTTAAAAAAAAAAAAAAAAAAAAAAAAAAAAAAAAAAAAAAAAAAAGGTGAGAATTAGCCGTTACAAGACGCCTCTTCTGACATCACAAGTGGGCGTGTCCACCTCGATGTATGACGGACACATCTATGTGGACACGCCCACTTGTGGTGCCAGAAGAGAAGGGGTGGGAATCTCTTGGCACCTCACGATTCGATTCCGATTATGAGGTCAACGATTCGATTCTGAAGCGATTATCGATGCAACAATTTTTTTTATGTACATTTCCATGCGTGATTTTCAAAAATATATATAAACATCTGGGTTTGCTCCTGCGAGTTTGCTAATCACTTCCTACTTTTTGTGATGATCAATTAAAGACATCAACAGATGAATTAACTCATCTAAATATTTTATAAGAGAGGAAAGCTTTTGTCACAAATAATGACTTTCTATGAGAACAATTGCCATAATCAATGCCAGCTTGCATTATAACACAATATGGAAGCATGCAAAAAATAGGTTTCAGTTTTATTTTATTTCTAATCTTTCTTTTCTATGTCATTAAAGAAAAAAGCTGCTCTTGAATTAGAAGGAGTTCTTGTGTCTGGCTGTGAGTTTGAGTGCATGCATGCTATGCGTCGGCTGAATCGCAATCGTGTCAAGTGACACACACTGAAGATAAATTCAATAATTTTAAAAATTACAAAAAGTATCCCTCTCTGGGTGAACAGAATGTTGCAGCAGGCAAAAAATAATAATAATAAAAAAAGAAAATCAGATTCATTTTTTGTAATTGGCTAATCACACTTGTACCATGTGGCATAAATATGTCAGCTATAAACAACGACAGAGCTATTGGATTTGGAAGTTGTTGTTGTTTGATTGGCCACAACCATCCATTCCAAAATCTACCTTATAGCGATATAATTTTTTTTAATGGCTTGTAATGGATTAACAACATCACACCTGACGGTATGATAGTCGCCCTCCAAATGATAATTCTTGCTGGCCAACAACAAACTGGTGAAACTTCTAAATTGACCGTAGCAGTAACAGGTAGCATCATATACACATGACCAATATAAGGATTCACAGATAACAGTATTAGAGTAAAACAACCAACACCAAAAATAAAAAAACAAAGGAACAGCCCCCTCTCTGGGTGGAAACAGATAACTGCAATGGCCGTTTCCCATCAGAGATGTCCCTAGCCAAGCCAGGTACTCGACCAGTGACATACAGACATCAAATTCAGCCAAGAAGAGGAACTGATATTACAATGTCCGACCGTTGGACACCCGTCCATAGAGGCCTGCCGGGCGCCAGCGGGATCTTTCAAGTGCCGTGCCTTTGGACAATTCATTATTCTGCCTGTTGTTGCCTGTTACGGTGAGTACGACTGGACGCCTGCATATCACAGTGACTGAATGCCGGGACTCTCCTTACGGTTAACCGGCCCGCACCCCATTTTAAATGTTTTGCCTGTATGTATGTATGTACCTATGCATGCATACATACATACATTCATACGTATGAATGTATGTATTAATCAGGGTATCTGCAGGTTTCAGCAAGTCAAATTGAAGACTTTTTAAGACCTCTATAATACCACCTTGAATGAAATTTAAGACCAAAAACACACGATGGTGGGGGTTGGCAACAGACGCGAGCCAACTTCGGAAACGGACGTCTTCCAGCCAACGGTCCTTGAATTTGCACCTACCCATTGTCGCAGACTAGCTAGCAAGCACGCAGATAATCGTTTATTTATGCAGCTAGCAACTTTGACTTTTCCTTCCTGAAAAGTCATTCCGAGAAAAATAAAAATATATATAAGTCCTGCCCCGACAAATTTAAGACCTTGAGTTACAGTATTTAAGACCAGCATATGACATTTGTAATGAATTTAAGACTTTTTAAGGCCTTAAATTTAGAAACATGAATTTAAAACTTTTTAAGACGTTTTAAGGATGCGCGGAAACTCTGTTCCTTCTCTAGATTTCTTCCTTGCTGATTAAGGGAGTTTTCCCTTGCCCTCTGGGGGGGCTAGGGTCAGGGGGGTTTCATACATATATGGCCTGTTAAGCCCTTTGAGTCTGTGCGTGTGACTAAGGGCTAAACAAATAGAATGTAATAGAATTACAAACCTTTCGGACACCCTGACGCCGAGCCGGTTGCAGAGGTTGTGGATGTACTGGGAGTAGTGCTCCACCACCGTCATGTCGTAGCCCGACACCTTGACGCTCAGAGAGCCGTACTCCGTGGCGGTGGATCCCCGGATGGGCTTCATCTGAAGCTTGTCCCGCTTCTTCCTGGGCTGAAAACAAAACGGGTCAGACTTTCAGCACTTTCCATGCAAACGCTGCAAATACAAACAAGTGTGTAACAAGAGGAAACACAGAAGAAATGAAGAGTGTCAAAATAACAGGCGAGTCCGAGTCACGTAACATTTTGAAGTTTTGTCACTATCTTTTTTCAAAGTATTTCATGGAAGTTATTCAGAGGCACTTGAAACATCGCTTTTTTTTTCAAGTAGGTTCATATTTTTAGGGTGTCTATTGTTTTAAAAGCAACGATCCACACTCAAAAGGGTCCTCACGCATCGCAAAAACAACAATACCACTGCAACACAGGAGAGCACAGCAAAATCATTGAAACACAACACATTCCCCAGGCATCACTTCAGATGGCGAAGCTCTGTAACCCTATACAAAACAACTCACCACTTCTTTGGGCAACAGATATTTCCACCTGCCAATGCCATGTGTTGGCATCGTTCTGTAGTGCCTCTCATTCGTAGGAGCAAGTCCTGCAGAGAAGACAATAGACACATAAATACCACACATAAACAAATAGTTAACGTTTCATGCTTTGTATACTTACTGCAAAGAGGGGCTGGCAAAGATGATGTGACCCTTCAAAAAAAAAATAGAAAAAAAAAATAGTATTTCAGAAATCAAACAAAATTTCAAACATTTAACCCTGACATTTAAATTAAGTGGGAGAGAAAACACCTCACCTTTGTAATAAAGCTGATGCTTGATTGGTCAAAATTGATTGTTGTGTGAGGGACACCTGCAACTGGAAGAAACCAAAAACACACTCAATGTGTTAAAGCTAGTATATGTCAGTTCTATGTCGGCGTCTTCACATAGTGACTTTAATTGTCGGTGACTTCACATAGCCTAGATTGGCTTTTAATCAAATTAACCTGTGCCAGGAGGCGATTTGTATGATCTTCCCTACTCTGATTTTCTTAGCCTGACGATTATGTTAATCACGTAGGCTACTCCGATGAAAGAACAGTTCGATTTGACTGTTTTGCAGTCTTCTGCAAATAATACATTTGAACTTTGGCCTCGGGTTTTCGGTCTGAAAGCACTTTTGGACAGAAAGCCTTTAGGAGGTCAAGTGTCGTATATTATAAAGTGAAAAACCATAAGCAGGGAGGCAACACCAGTACTTTGTTAGGGTCAGACAACGCAACAACTAGGTTAGGAGAAGGGCAGATCATGCCTTAGCCATCCTAGGAAACAAAGTATCGCTGCCGGGAGAGTTGAGCAAAGTTCAACGCTTTTCAAATTCATATTTCGTCGCCCACATAATTGTAATGACATATAGTAGAACCGACGGTATGATACGATATATATATATATATGATATATAACGATACTGGGCTGTTCGACCAAAGAACCATGAAGGAGAGACGACGTCTGCATATACTGATAAATTTAACGGTAAGCTAAGATGGATTTCGGTCAATAAACGTGTTCAAAACCAGCCCTCACAAGCGTAAGAGCACATTAGGCACTTGTCTGCCAGCTCTATTTTGACCTCTAACAAGGAACAAGAAACGGTGACCACGGTACCTGTCGGATGAGCAGGCTCATGGCTTCAGACACGGTCTTCCCCGTTGTCACCACGACTATGAGCTCACTCAAGGTCAATTGTCTTTTCTCAAAGTGGCATTATCCAGGTACTGCGCTGTCCACGAACCACGCACAGGCATCGCCGAAAAGCAACAAGCCGAAGCGCGTACGACTGCAATTCCGTCCGTGCGCGCGCATTGGTTGAAACATTGGCCGCCAGCCTTTGGTTCCTTCTTGTGGTTGAGCGTATAATACCAAAATAAAATGTATGTTCTTGAAGGACAGTTGTGATCATTCAAACGCTTTATTTGGGAATGGTTTCAATACAGTACCATACAGTATTATTAGTATTGAAACAAATAAGCTCCTGTATTAAAGTGCAAAACCCTACCCTCACCTTTTTAACATAGTAACTGCATAGAACCGATTCACTTTGAAAGGGGAAGGGAATGCTAGCCATCTATATATAGATTTCTGAAAATACAGTGCATAAAAATTGAGGCCAAGCAAATTATACATTTCCAAATACCTAGGCATGCCCAAAAGCACACATGATGAATATGTAATTGAAATGTACAGTATGTGTTAGTGCTTAGGTGGCATTGTTATCTCAGTAAGAATAATTTGAACTATTGTTTGCTACATCTTAATAGGATTAAAACATTTTTTTGGAATAATTTACTAGGAAATTGAAATTAATATTAATTTCATAAAATTAAAAATTATGTTGGTTATGCTGTTAATAGAGCAAAGATGTAGAATAGGTAAATACAAACTTTTAAAATGTTTTGTTCTGTAGTATATAATATAAAAGTGTGAATAAATACTTAATTTACTTGTATATACTGCATATATTATCTTATTTGCATGTCATAAGCATAAATATAAACAATTTCAAACTTTTGAGCTTGTGTGGTATTTCCTTAAAACACCCATCAGCAGCATTATACTACAATACATTCCCATTTAAACATGCAAGTGTGTGTGTGTGTGTGTGTGTGTGTGTGTGTGTGTGTGTGTGTGTGTGTGTGTGTGTGTGTGTGTGTGTGTGTGTGTGTGTGTGTGTGTGTGTCAAAGCCCAACACCAAGTTTGTTTTGAGCCTTAAGTTGGCAGAGGCAATGATTTTTTTGCAAAATAAGACTGGTAACAAAAATTACAATTTAAAAAAACAAACCCAAAACACATTCAAACGCCCCCTCGCACTTCCAATATTTATATCAATCTTTCCAATGAAGGACTTGAAGATCCCGTCGTGCAGCTATTCCGGAGAGTTAATCCAATGCACACAGCTGCGTGCGGTGGCCATGGCGACGCATGCTGATTTGTTAACAGGCCCTTTGCTGTGATGACCTTGGGCTGACAACAGACTACATAAGTTAACCACTGGCCCCACCTCTCCTTAAACCTCCTCCTCCTCCTCCTCCTCCTCCTCTTCTTCACCCTCCTCTTCTTCGTAGTCCTCCTCCTCTGGGCTGTAAAGGTCGTCAGCCGAGTCGCTCTGGTCCTCCTCCTCTTCCTCCTCCTCCTCTGCCTCCTCCTCACCCTCGCTTCTGTTCTCATCGCTGCTGTCGTCACCTTCGTCGTCGTTCGTCCGTCTTCCTCCTCCGTCACCTCCTCCTCCTCCATCCCCTCCTGCTCTCCTCCCTCGCCTGCTTCCGGAAGACGCCCTGAAAGAAGAAAAACGGTCAAAGGTCGTAGCCCGTTTTTTTCCAACAACTCCTCCAAGTCCACAGCACCAACGAGTCTGACTGGTCCCGCTCCGCTGTGCTTACGGAGGTGTTCGATGGCGGCGATGATGAGCGACTGGAGGGTCACCTCCAGGAACCGAATCATCTCCTGGTTCATGGCGTCGCCGAGGGCGTCCGTCTCCATGTCCACGTACTCGGGGTAAAACATGTTCCTCCTTAGCTGACGACGACACCTGGACACACAGACCGTTTTAAGAAAGATCCCAGGGACAAACACACACCGTGCACGTCCACGCCAACCTGTCGTCGCGTGGCAGATTAGGGTTATCCCAAATCCTGCTTAAGCAAAAATTACGAACACAGAGGCATGCAAATGCTCATCGTATAACCCTGAATCATGCAAACCCCGGAGCAAACCAACGCTGAATCTCGCTGACCATAAATCAACCTTACCCTGAATAAGGCGAACCCGGAATCAGACTCACCTTGAAATAAAACTAACGCTGAATCATGCTAACCCTGAGGCCTGCTCATCCTGGGCATTTTCTAAGCCAGAAAATGAAGTAAGTTAAATACTTACTGCTTCCTTGTCGTTTTGTATGCCTAAAGAAAATAAAGAGCATTGTAAAGTTGAATGTCTAATAGTAATATGCCACTTTATAAAATGAATACAAGGGTGAAAGAAGTGCAAAGCTAAATACAGGCAACCGATTTGTTAAATAGTAAAGGATATCCCAATACAGTAGTCGAAAAAAAAAACACGACTTTGATTGTTGACTTGGGGTGAAAGCGGAACAAGACTGTGCCTTATAAAAAGGTTTAACGGTTTAAGTTAAAACGACCGGTGTACTTTATGTGGTTAAGGTCCCCCTTGAAAACAAGACGGGTTCATCTCAAGGGGCTATTCCTAATAAATACTAATTGAACGGCTGTGTGGGCGGCCGGGTGCGTCCGTCTTGCCTGGATGAAGCGGAAGGGGTCGTTCTCCAGCAGCAGGGTCTCCATGCCGCAGCGGACCCCCTGCAGCCGGGCCTGGTCCTGGCCCACGCGCTGCAGGTTCTTCTGGATGACCCGGCGGTTGGCGTCGCTGTGGCCCTGGGCGGAGCCCCGCAGCCGGGCGATGAAGCCGTCCACCTTGGCCTTCAGTCTCCTCCCCCAGCGCGGCGAGACACTGCTCCGAGTCCTCCGAGAACTTCTGCATGGGGGGGGGATGGGCGGTGGATGGTGGACGATGGGTAGATGGGTGGGGGATGGGTGGGTGGGGGACGGGTGGGTGGGGGATGGTGGGTGGGGGGACGGGTGGGTGGGGGACGGGTGGGTGGTGGATGGGTGGGTGAGGATTGATCGTTAGTTGGGGCGGGGTTGAAGGTGAGAGGGATGGACACATAAATGGATGGAGGGATTCAGAGAGATCAAGTCGGATCATAAATACATTCTATACATTAAAATGCCAATTTGGGCTACCAGGGGTGCGGTTCTAAACTTGATCTGCGTGTGATGTCGCAACCGCGAGTGTCTGCCCATGGATTCCAGATGGTTGGCCCTTACCCGGTTCGGACACTCCTACCTGTGATGTCACACATGGGCAGACACTGTCCGCCCATGGATTCCAGATGGTTGGCCCTTACCCGGTTCTGTCGCTCCTTCTCCCTCTGCTCATGGACCTTCTTCTCTGTGGTGGTGAACCTCCGCTCTAGACGGTACAGCTGTTTGTCCAGAGACTCCTGGGCAGGTCACAATCACACCCACTTAACAGATGAAAATATGACTTGAAAATAGCAAAAACGCCTCAAATCCATAGGCAAGGAACTGCTTCACAGGTCCTTTATTCACCTCTCTTTGTCTCTCTCTCTCTGTCACAGTCACTCACACACGCAAACACACATTGTCTCTCCCTCACACACACCCCTGACAATAGGCTAGCCATTCACAAGGATTCCAGATGAATCACACTAGATTTTGCACACCACACAACTAGAAGGTCACACAAATATGTATACACACATACACACTTATCAGTCAACAATTATTCATATTCATTCCTGAATATTCATCGTAATTAAAGCCATTAGGGTTATTATGATTAGTAACAAAATGAATAAGTAAAATGCAGGCAGCGAAAGGCTGAGTTGAGGGACCGGGCCGCCACTAGCATCATGCTGCGTGTTTGTGGAGGAGGCGTCTCCCGTCCGTCCGTCCGTCCGTCCGTCCACCATCAGCTCATCAGTCGCCCTACCTTCAGGTCTCTGGCGGTGTTCCTCAGGGTCTTGATGCTGTGCCCCGCGTGGCCCCCCTCGATGGTGCAGGCGTTGCACACGCACACCTTGTCGTCGAGGCAGTAGTACCTACGGGGACAACCTATGGTCAGGCCCCGGGGTCACAACATGAGGTCAAGCCACGGGGTCACAACACGCAGGGTCAACCAGGGGCACATCTCTGAGACGGCCCCTTTTTTTTTGGTCTTTTTCAAATTCTATCCTTTTGTGTCCATCACAAATGGAGAAAGCCCGTCCATATATGCTGTAGAACTTTGATGTTGCAGGCTTTTATTTCACATGTTCCAAGGGTTAACGGTCGCTTAAAAAAACTGATCCACTCCTGATGATCTATAACCAGGCAGCATACAAAAAAAAGGGAGCGACGACAGTACTTCACTGGGACTACTGCCCATACCGACAGCTGGTGACGTTCACGGTGAACAGAAGCACAGAACAACTTCAGAAGCTGTGATTCCACAAGGATTTCCAGCCCTAAGGAAATGGGCAACCACAACCACCCCCATCTCAGATCAGATAAGCTAGAGAGCACCTTCGTGATCGTCTTGGGGGGGGGGGGGGGGGGGGGGGGGTCTGGTACCTGTAGATCTCGTCGTGGCTCGGACACTTGCGGCTGCGGAGGTCGTCGAGCGGGTCGGTCAGCGGGTGCTCCCTGAACGCCGGCAGCTCAAGGTGGGGCCTGACGTGCTCGGCGCACATCGACACCTCGCACTTCAGACACGTCTTCACGGCGGGGGTCGCCCCGGCGACGGCGGCGCCATCGGAGGAGTCGCCCCGGGCCCCGCTGGCCCCCGCCGGCTCCCCTTGCTCCCCGTTGACGACGGGTGGCTCCGCGTCTCCGGCCCCCGACGACGGCAACGCGCCCGGCGGCGGACAGTAGTCGCACGGGACCGAGAGTCGAGAAGCCAGGCAGGGCAGAGCGGCC